>VMDO01004206.1:0-129091 GCA_007922755.1 Pedetes capensis
ATATATAATCAAGGGGCTCTGTCTAATCATATATTTTGGTATCAATTTTCAAAGAATTTGAGCACAATGAAAAACCTTAAAATTTAAGAGTTAATGGAATATAATTCATCTCTTTGTACTTGAGGAACATCACATCTCTAGATCATTATTCAGAATGTTAGCAGTTTGACTACTTACTTGGAAACCTTGGATGTCAGCTGTAAATGACTCCAATTTTTAGAATGAATAACTGCATTTTGCTCCTGGTGTTATTGCTATTGTGATCATAAGTGGGCATCTTAAATGAAAGGCCTTGGATGTTCTTGCCTTCCCGTGGGGTTTCGTTGGAACAAGACATTTTATTTTTAAAATGACTGTTAAAGAAGTCTTTGCATACTCCTTATCTTGTACCTAGAATCATAAAACCAATACTGGGGATTAAGCAGAATTAATTACATGCATAGGGTCCTGTCCAGCAACAGCACAAAGGAGAAAAAGGAAGAATTAAGGGTAACATTTTATGTCATCAGAAAGAGACAGATAAACATCTGATGTATACATCTAAACTGCATTGGACTTACTAACATACATTGTATAGTTTTGGTTTTATTTGGAATTGCAAATAGAATGGGTGCCATAATTTTTCATGTTCTTAGGGCTTTTGAAGTTCTTAATTTGACTGTACTGGATCCATTATACCCTTATTGAATTTCAAAGTCAAAAGAGGAAGAAAGTGCTTTATTCTTCTCAATGTGGGGGGAAAAACTCCTTTAATAGCCTTTAGTAAGGTCCATTTGGGCTCTGTTGAATTATTTCAGTGGTTGCAGACTCACAGTCAAGCAGCCTACCTCTTAAGTATAATGAGTTGAAATTCTGTACCTCTGTGAATTCTACCTATTTTAACCCTGCATGATAGCCCTTCAAACATGTCTTTATAATTATCATGCCTTCTCTTCCTAAGAGGTATGTTGAGTATTCAAATGTTTGTATTATCTGAGGAACTCTTAGTTTTTGCATTGTTGTTGTTGTTAGGTGCCGTCAAGTCGGTATCCGACTCAAAACTACCCTTAGAGGGTTTTCAATGGCTGTTTCAGGATTGCCTTGGGAGTGGATTGCCAGGTCCTTCTCCCATTTTTGTGGTGCTGGGAATTGAACTCAGGACCTCAGAGACTGCAGTGCAGTGCTCTACCAACTAAGCTAAATCCCAGCCTGGTTTTTGCATTAAGCATCCTCAATTTTCTCACTAAACCCACTGATTAAATATTTATTTAATAGGTACTGCACGCTAGGCCCTGGGCATACATAATGAAAATCCACATTTCTTCCCTCTGGCTGCTCACAGTCTAGGAATGGGAGATACCATGATAGGCATTCTATCATGGTGTGGCAATCATACTCAAGCTCTTCATCAGGCCAGTCACTGAATTAAATGAATTTCAGTTTAACAGGATCACTACTCAATTAAGTTGCCCCATAGAGCAGAGCATACAGTACCATAGATGTGTCCTGGCCATGGAAGATTACCATAGGATGAATTTTTCCCTCAGGTCTGGACATTACACTTCTATTTTGGATGCCTATTAATATTGATTTTAAAACTATGAGGTCTGTTGCTATTATTGTTTATATTCAAAACTCCAGAAAATATGCCTGTCTGAAGCAGGCTTTTAAGTAGAATTTCATGAGAAAAAAGGGCACTGGCTCTGCTTTCCTAAGAATTAAGACAGATCATAGACCCACATATAAAATGCAAAACTATAAAACTTCTAGAAGAAAATACAAAAAAAAATGCATTTGTGTTGGATTTAGTGGTGAGTTTTTATATACAACTCCAAAACATAATCTATGAAAAAGAGTCAATAGGTTGGGCTTAAAAATTGGTAAGTGTACTGTTCTGTGCTGTTAAGAGACTAAAAATACAAGCCACAAAATAATAGCAAAATATATATTTGATAAAGGATGTGCATCCAAAATGTTCATAGAACTCAATACTTAAAAATAAGAAATGAATCCAATGGGCAAAAGATCTGGACAGATACTGTAACAAAGAGGATTTACAAAGGTGGGTGCAGTGGCTCACATCTGTAATCCCAGGGATTTGGGAGGTGGATCCAGGAGTGTTGCAAGTTCAAGGCCAAAGACAGCCTCCATAACTTAGAGAGACCCTATCTCAAGATAAAAAATAAAAAGTGGGCTGGGATTGCAGCCCAATGGTAGAGCACTTACAAGTATATGTGAAGCCCCAGGTTCAACCCCAAATGCCACAAAAGAAAAAATAAATATCAAATAAGTGTATGAAAAGATACTCAGTATCATTGGTCATTAGGGAAATGGCAATTAAAACAAGGAGATACCACCATGCACTTATTAGAATGGAAAAAACCTGATAACAGCCAAAGGAACTCTCATTTGTTGATGGTAGGAAAGCAAAATGATACAGCTATTTTTGAAGACTGTTTAGCAAAGTTAGTTACAAAGCTAAACATAGTCTTACCATACAGCCCCCACTGTCATAATCTAAATATTTACCCAGTTTACCTGAAAATAGATGTCCACACCAGAAATTATGTGCAAATATTCAAGGCATCTGTATACATCAGCCAAACTGGAAGCAACCAAACATGTCCTTCAATAGGTGAGTGATTAAACAGCCAGTGTTACACTCATACAATAGAATACTAATCAAAAAAGGAAAGAAAAGCCTGGCACAGTGGTGCAGCCTCTAATCTCAGTGATTTGGGAGGGTGGGACAGGAGAATGGCAAACTTGAAGTCAGAGGCAGCCTATGTAACTTAGCAAGACCCTCTCTCAAAATAATAAAGAATGGGCTGGGGTTGCAGCTCAGTGGAAGAGTGCTTGCAAAGTGTATGTGAAGCCCTGGGTTCAAAGCATACTCAGTTGGGATCATTATCGCACAATTGAAGATGTATGAGAGTTAATAAGAGAAAATGACTCAAACCAAATCATTTAAATATACCATGTTATGAACATATTATTATGTGTCTGTAACATATGGTTTTCATGACACTTCATGAAAGAAAAATCATACATAAGAGGAAAAGCATCAATATATTCCTGAACAGAAATAAATTTCAGTGTCTCAACATTTCAGGCAAAGGAGCTGGTGGAGTCCTAGTGGAATCCTTCATGCTCACTTTCTGATCAGGTGACAAGTTGTGACCTTTAAAATTTTTTGGTAGATTTGCTCTTGATGAAACAACCATATGAAGAATTCTTTTGGAGTTACACAATCCATTGCCCCATCATGGAACATTGGAATGTTCATGTTGGTGAAAACCTCAGACATATATTTTTTAATTTTTAAAAAGCAAGATGTCAAAATACATGCCAGAATGATAGCCATTAAGTTGTACATTAAAATTTTCCAATAAAAAATCATTTTAAAGAAAGCAAGATGTCGATGGGGTAAGCATTTTCTGATAGTAACTTAGGAACAAGGAACCCAGGCTTCACAAGAGATCCAGTATGTTAAATACAGAACCAAGTAGAAAATGTTCACATTGGCTTTATTGATAGGTGCATTAGGCCAAAACCAAAAATTTAGTAGCATTGAAGTATTAAAACTAACAACAGTGGAAACTTTCTTACTTTAAGTTAGGTAAGATGTAGCTGAAAGCAATGTATGTTAAAAAGTTGCATGAAAAATCATGTCAGACAATAAAGAAGGGTATTTTCTTTAAAAAAAATAAAGAAAGAATCAGGTAGTATGTCTGCAGAAGAACCAGACTGCCTGGGTTTGAATCCTCATTCCATCATTTTGCTTAATACTGGTGTGACCTTGGGCACCAATTTCTTTTTCTATTAAATGGAAATATAATTATATCTTACAGGCTTCTTGTGAATAATCACTTTTCAGGGTCTCTAGAATGTAATCAGTGCTCAATAAATGTTAGTTATCATACATTATTGATTATAAAATAAAAATATAGTGTCTAGAAACTAGGAAATAATCATCAATCATATCTCTATTATTGTGTACAAGTCACATAATTCTTTTAAGAACAACATATCCTTTTTACTTCCTCCTGTAGAATGCAGCCAGAGTAGTTTAGGGTCCCCCCCAATAGAACAACTTACCTGGAAATAATGACTCATGAGGAGAAAAGGAAAGGTGGTGGCTTACCCTAGAAGAAGGGAAAAAAATCTAAGAGACAAAATAACCAAGTTCAATATGAGTGTTCTTTTATCTTTATTAGTAATTCTTTCTAATAGTCTTTCTTCTTTATGGCACTTGCCAAAGACTGCTAATCTTTGGACTCCCAAAAATGTGGCATGACTCCAACTCTATGCTATATACACTGAACATGAAGTCTAGGACTGAAGTTCAAGACCCTCCTTTGCCCACTATTAGTTGGCTGACCTATGGAGTTCCATTTCCCCCCCTTTACAATAGGGATAATTGTATAATCCTTGCTCTGCCTCCCTCTCTAGGTTTTTACCAGTTGGCATATTAACATGAACATGCTTTGCAAATGTAAAGCACAATTGAAATAAATGAGATTATTATTGCTTCTATTTGGAGTGGTACTTCCTGCTCCCATGCATTCCTCTGCATGGGGATCCATCCCCACTTTGGAAATGACCAGTTTCCAAAAGCACCACTTTCCAAAAGCACAGTGAGCTGCCTTTCACAAAGTAAAATCTATTAGATTTCTTTTCACGTCTTTTCTTTTTATTTTAGAACAGTAAGTACTTTGCACATATCAGTGATGACTTTTGAAGGTAAAATGGGTCAGTTCAATGACATTGGTGGTTTCACTACTCCTTTTACTTACTTGCTTCTGATATTGTTTATTACTTAAGTAAGGTCACCTGAATGCTCAGTGCTTTACGTCAGAATGAGGACCAGGCAGGACTTGGGGAATGGAGCTCCTGCCCACTGGGACATACTCACCTGGAGAGGGATGTATGTGCTCACCAGGACCAGGATCAGAGTCTTACTGTTGATATGAGTGAGCAGGGGAGTTATGTATTGTGGTTCTCAAAGACTTGTCTTGTTTCTCTCATCTTTACTCCCTTGTTTTTTGCCCTCCTAGCTCTGCTTTCTCATCTAAGGTCAATCTGTGGCCTGCCTCTGGCCATTGGCATTCTAGCACCCTTAGTCTAAAATATAAAACATTCCAAATTTGACTGAGTAAATCAGTACTAGTCCAAACTTTAAAAGCTAAAAGTGAAATAATGTTTGCATTATTTTAATTTCACTTATTTACATCCTAATGTAATTTTTTATGCTGGACACTGTAACATCTGTAGATACATGAAGGAAAAGTTAATGGACAATACTATAAACTGAGAGATTCGATACCTTTGTTATCAGTACGGCCATTTCTAATGATAGTATGAAGATGGTATATGATATACATATTAGCACCTTCCTTATTTGATGCTAGTCTACCAGCAGCTAGATCTCTAAATGATAGCATAGATTAGGAACAGCAAGACAGATACTAAATGCTCATAATATCAAATGGAGAAGGCATAGTCAGTCCATAAAACTCAGTTGAAAAGCAACTTGCCTCCGTTCCTTGAGTATTTCAGGCTAATGTTGTGAACTATTATTCAGTAATCATTTCCATATTTAAATTAGCCTCTTCTTTAGAATGTGTTTTTCTCAGTGATACAAAAAAAAATCTTTGAACGTACTGTTTCTAGACCTACAAGTGTATAAATTAGGACACCCCATAGAGGAAGTAGTATAAAGCATTTATTTGAATGTTAAGAATGAAAGCAATATGACTACCTAAGTTATAGTAGCATGACTCGTAGCGGACTTCAATACAAGACACTATCATAGTGTTACAGAAGGGTTCTGTCTTTTAGATCCTGCTCAGGGAGCAAACAGAAGACTCTTATCCAGAGCAAGAAGTCTAGAGTAATGGAATGATCTCCTTTGGAAATGCAAGGCTGAACAAAGTATATATACATAAAACACATATTAATGCTTCAAATCTGAACAATGCTTTTAAAAGAATGTGAATGCCATCATCTTTAATTCAGAATTTTCTACTTCTCAATTTGGATTTAAAAAACCTCACATAATATTGATAGAGTTTTGAGTAATGCTAAGTTTAACAAAGAAAAAGTGACTTGTGACCACTTCATCCTCAAAATAGTAGTTTGGTATGTTTCTAAATGAGGATTTTTCCACTGTTTTTTTAAAATTTGGAAACTCTATTAGAAAACCTTGAAAATGTTTCCTTGTAAATTTCGTTTTTTAAGTCTCTTCCTCTCTCTACTATATAATGAACTATTCGTCTTCCCAGCAGACTTATATAGTAGTGTAAACTGCATCAATCTTGTTTGAAGGCTTTAACTCTGTGTTGGCTTTTTCCTTTTGGTTTTCTGCATGAGTACAAAATAATAATTCTACTTGGTATAAAACTTGATAAGTGTTTTTTTATAATATTGTCATCATGAGTATATTTAAAACCTATTTTTTAGGTTACTGAGAACTTATAACTTATTTAAACTACACATACTTTTGATAATTTTTAGAACATTTATTTAAATGCAAAAATATAGAAATTGATAAGTAAATGCCAAAGTAACAAAAAATATATTAAACAGAGAAAAAAATACTTTTTTAAACAATTCTTGAGTGATATTAGGTGTTTGTAAAATTATGTCCTATGTTGCCTGATGATCAGTTATAAATTATGACGGAGTCTTACCTGCCAGAGCTGAGCTATAAAATGTTCCCACTATAATTTCAAATTTAGAAGACATGTTCTTATACCTAACAGGATCCACTTTGTTAAATGCTAATGAATGACCAGATGCAGGTATTTCATTTATGAAGCATGCAGATCATCATAAATGAGAATATCACAGTTTCACTCTTGATTGTTCCTTGAAAGCAAGTTTCGCTATGTTATGCGAAGTACACTTTTAAATTAACTCAATTATGCTGTAGCTTCTAGTTAATCTTTGAGACTGGAATAGTATATTTGAAGTTTTGTCTCCTCGTTAAACAGACACCATGACAGTGTTTGCGTAGTGTATTGTTAACCTCTGGTGGAAGGTTAAGCGGCTTCTTCTGTATCTAAATCTGTTGCTGTGAAAAATGACTGCAGTGTTGCACCCACCTACCCATGAATGGGTAAAGTGAAGACTTGCACCTGTGGGATTAGGTGTAGCAGCAGGAAGTAAGAGTGTTTGCAGCATATAATTAACAAGGAATTTTTTTTCTCTCTTTTTAAGAAGCATGTTCATCTTGCTAGGTTAACTAGTAATTAACGCTTGAGAAAAATGTGCTGGATTCTGCATCCTTACTTCAACTCGTTCATTCGCTGTTGTATTCAGTTACTTATACAGCCAGTGCCAGAGAATCTCACCTTGAAATACTTCATTTCCTTCCATAGTTGTTGATTTCTTTATGCTTCTAGAGGAATTTCTTAGATCGTCATGTCCCTTTACTTTAACTTTGCTAGCCAAAATCTGTTCTTTTCTGGTTAGATTAAAAGTAATTTAGGAACACTTTGATTTAGAGATGACTACCTTAATAAGCAAGATGGAGAAGTTAATGCTGCATAGTGAACTGAGGATCTCAGAGGTTTAAATGGGAGTATGAAGAAAACTATTTACTCTCCCTAAATGGTATTTAGTACATAGAGTGCTCACTGTGTGATGTTGAAATGTTATTTACTCATATTCATTAAGGAAGCTACAATTTAATTTAGAAAAGATTTCTAAATACAGCTCTCTAAGATGCAATACTCTTGGTAAAAACTTACCCAACCCCATCATTGTTGAAGTTTAAGGAGTCACTTCTTTGATATAGTTAGGAAGCCCTCACTTGTTCCAGCATTTGTGACTATCTTCTGTCTTGCAATGCAATTGTGTGTATTCTTATCATTTACACACCAAAAAATATACAAAAACTAAGGAGTGTGCTTCGTTTGGGGTTTAGTTAAACTACATTTCATTTCCTAGTAAGTAGCATTTAATGATGGGATTAGATGCAGTGACTTTCAAAGTGTATAAATTTTGCTACCATAAAACAAGAGTCTTAGCACAAAGGAGCCCTGAACCAGCGATAATGTCTTCTATCCAAACACATTTGTACTGTCCATAGAAACTGTTTAAAGGAAAATTACATCTTTTTCAGCAATTTATCAGAGATAATTACCCTTCATACACCAAATGAAGGATAAAGTGTTTCAAAGAACTATAATTCTAATTGGTAAATGTCACCAGCTGTTGCAGTTACTCTTACTTGTGTATATTCTTTTAATGATTATAGTCTCATGCCACAAGCTACATGAAAATATATTCACTAGGTGTGAAATTCCCATATGTCACAGTTTCAAGAATAGGTAAACATCTCAAAGATAAAAGAAGAAATAATGCTAATGAGGAATGTAAGAATTCTAGGTTTTGTTCTTCCATGCAAATAGATCTTAATTTGTCCAAAACAAAGCAAAAGCAATCTTAAGGAAAAAATAAACAATTTGTTAAAACAAACTTTTAAATGAGCTTTACCTCACACCCTCAACCAGAGATTTTAATTTTCTTAGAAAGTTATGGAACTATATCAACTTACAGATTTCAGCATTATATCTCTTGAGTCTGCCAATAAGGAACAGCGTTTAGTTTTCTTGTAAGCTTAAACTATAAAGTATTTGTTGACTTTGAAGGGTAAAAGATAAATTCTTCCTGGACAATGTTTCCTGAAGTCTAATGTTATCTTGGAACCAATCTAGGAAACAGAAAACCAATCGCCTTAGTATCTATGGGAAGTGTATGAAGTCATTATTCCCCACTCTGCCTGGCTATAACTTTGCTTCCACTGAGTCTGGTGGATTAAGTGATTGACTGGACTAAATCTCTAAGCATAGTTTTCCTTAGAAAGCTGGAAATAAAAATGGGTTTGGGCTGGGGAGAAATGATGGGAAGCCAGACAATCTCATTTATCTCTTCAACTTCTAGCGTAGCTGGAATGGACCCACAGCCTTGGTATTGTGTATCATAGCATCTTGTTTGCAGGAACCCTACTGCAACTCAGATACTGAGCTAACTCACTGTTAAGTATAGAAAATTGTCCTCATGTCATTTTCATTCTGTAACACTGTGCTTTCTGAATATTCTTATTTTCAGTGTTTTGATGTTTGTGAGGCATAGAGAGAAATACTTATGAGTTAGTAACCCCTCTAGGATCAATAAGCAGTAATCTTTGTACAAATTACTCTGCCTCTTTACTTGATAAACTTATATTTAACACTCCCCTCTCCCAAAAAAGAAAATAACCCAAGTTTTTATTCATTCTCTTGCACTCACTTCAACTTTCAAACATTTTTAATGATAATTATGCAGAAAAATAATGAAGTGATGAATTTGTTAAGTTCCCTTTGTTAGGTTTGAAATACATTACCTACCTATGTCTGCATGTTCCCGAAGAAGAGATCAGTGAAGACATTTATATAAGTAATTATTTCAAATTTTAATTTATATCAGGATTATGTCGTAAAGATCCTTGAATTTATGTAACATATATTTCCCTTTAAGTTTAATATAAGAGCAATAAGAAATTGCAGTGATTCTTATTGTACATAAGTAACTTTCTAACAAAACATCAAATTTTTATAAATGCAATAAGGTATTTCGATACCTATATCATGCATTGATTTAGAGGTGGGAAATTTTATTATAGAATATAAAATATGGCTCCCTCCCAAAAAATGGCAAAAGCCTTTTCTCTTTCACTTAAGAAGATGCTACAACTGTGCTAGCATCACTCAAAAGCATAGCTTGAGTCCTTTTTTAAGAAGTAATAAATGCTCCTGTCCTCTTTCACCTAATTCTCTCTCAGTATTCACTATTGCAGATGAGCCTTAATAAAGATTGTAAGTGCATCCTATGTACATGAGATGATGCAAGCCTAACTCTCTTATTTGGCCATCAGTTCTCTTATGTTCTTCCTAGTGTTATGTTCTGATCCAGTAACTCAATGCATATTATGAATCAACCCCAGGCATAGATGATGCAAATTTTTTTTTCATTAGCTAGTCTTGCTATATGAAACTTGAAGAAGAGGTAATGATAAATTGAGAAGGAAATCTCTTTAGTAGCCATTGAGACTTTTGTCCTTTCCTGCTCCTGGTTTTGTAGTCTGTAGCAAGGAAGAGTAATATTAAAGTACCCTACCTCCTCTACCATTGAAACACACCAAATGTTAAGATAATTTGGAAAATTAATTAATTCGCCTCTTCATGTCTGCATTGGATACTAGTTCATTAATATCCTCATTGCTGGACAATCCATAAAATGTCTTATGTTTCACTTCATAATACACAAATCTTTTTGCCCCATATATTTCTAATAATACTTAGCTTCATTAGAAAAAATTTAGTTTTGGGCTAAGGATGTACCTCAGTGATAGGACACCTGCCTAGTATGTACAAGGCACTGGGGTTGACCCTAACACTGCCAAAAAATGTTTTGTATTTCTACAATGCTACAAAAAAGTTCACATTTCTTGTAGTCAAAAGAGGCAACCCAAGGAATGCTAATGTTTTTAATATTGTTGATAAACCAGGGAACATTGATGAAAAGTAAGTTATACTTGAAATTAGGAAATAATTGCACTGGGAAGTTTTTTTTTTTTAATTTCTTCATTTATACTGTTTGACCTGATCTTTCAACATAGCCATTTAAAAACAAGATAGTGATAGGCTTATGACCATGTGTTTCTAATCATTTTAATAATGAATGTGACTGCAAGTAGTAAACATCAATAATAAGCTGTTTTATTTACTTTAATTATGGAATTTATTGAAGGTGCTCATTACTGATTGGGTCTTAAGCATATTTAGCTAGGTAATTTTAAAAATTATTTTCCAGGGTGTGATTAAATAATAACTTCACAAATGAGACCTGATGTTGTTTTATACCCTGTGCTTTTCTCTCATGTCAGAAACCAGGTATGGATCTGGCAGACACCTATATTATGTTTGTTCGGCAAAACCAAGACATTCTTCGAGAAAAGATCAATGAAGAAATGTATATAGAAAAGTTGTTTGATGTAAGTAGCTACCCTTGCATGGTATGCTGGCATTAAAGATATGCTGCAAAGAGAAAAGTTGAATTTCGATGGCCTGTTTGCAAAGCAGACTCTTTTTTGATCATTTTTCTTCTATGCAGCTAATATGGTTGATAAGTTTTATATCTCCTTAATGCTGAAGGAAACCTTAGTTAGCTTCCTTTTCTGCATGAAAACTGTCACCATCTGAATAAGTTTCAAAAAAGTGAGGTTCATTTTAACCAGCACAATAAGCAGTTGTGTGCATCTTCATTTCCCTTGCCTTTGCAGCATTAAACAGAATCATGTGATAATGGATTTGGTCCCTTCTATAAAAGTTCTTTTGAAGCCTGGCGTAGTGGCACACGCCTGTAATCCCAGTGACTAAGGAGGTGGAGGCAGGAGGATCCCAAGTTCAAGACCAGAGGCAGTCTGCGTAATTTAGTGAGACCCTGTCTCAAAAAACTAATAATAATAGGCTGAGGATGCAGCTCAGTGGTACAGTACTTGGAAAGCATGCAAGTGCGAGGCCCTGGGTTCAACCCCCAGTACCACCAAAAAAAAAAAAAAAAAAAAGGTTTTTGGTAAGTCGGTACATTCTTCAGTTAAACAAAGAAATAAGCTGTAGGGAAGCCAAATATCTGCTAGGGTACTATACTATACTAATATGTACTAAGTGATATAATCTGACAGGCTTATCAGTACTAAGGTCTGCATTTCGGCATGACAACTAGACACGGGAGATTGTGGTTTTAGATACTATGATTTTATTCCTTGAGTATCTGTGAAGGTAACTAAGAGAGCAATCAACTTAAGTGACAATGTTGGCACCCACTTGTTAACAGTCAGTGCAAAGGAAATGCTACTGTGCTTGCGACATAACTTTACATAACTCACCACAATGCTGATTCTGAAATGTAGTATTTGCTATGAAGTGTATTTATTTTTACACATCTTCTCTGCTTTTTAGAAATGCTTTTCTAGCAGTTTCATTTAATTATGCAAGTTACTGCAAATGTTTTCATAACAGCAATTCACGGGCTTCATGGTGACACTTCAGCTGTGGCAGTTACAGAGGGTCCTGCTACGTCAAAATCTCCGCCATGGTCTGTCATGTCACTGTATGCTATTTGTCAAATTGGGCAGTCAAAATTAATCTTATCTCTCTGACTTTGTGTTCCCAGCCTCTACTCAGGCCAATTTACAATAAAAGTATCATCTGTTTTAATAAGCTAAGTGTTAATATGTGTGAAAAGAATGATTTCCTAAAAGCTTTGATGCCCTGCAGGGGTAGAAAAATTATCATCCATCCAGCTGGCTCTTTTACAAAATACTGAAACCATATTAGCAACTTCTGCTTCCATTTGTTATTGCTCTAAATTTATAAACATATGTTTCATTTCCAACTCCTACTTTTTTGCTTATGTAGTGATTTTCAGAAGTGTTGAACAGAAAAGTAAAATTGGGTTGATTTTATTTCTGTTATGTTTCTTCCTAAAATAGCTAAAACACATACTTTTTGGTGAAAATAAGGTAAGGCCCTTCTGAAAATAGTCCATTCTAGACAGATTTATTGAGGAGAGGAGAAATGTTTTCTTAATATCTTCAGTGTTTTGTCTTGGTGACCTATTTACTGCAAAGCTTAACCATTCTTGCTATTGGTGCATAATATAAGTAGATGTTTTTTCTCCTAAAAAATATTCCCCATTTTTACTCTTCTTCATTCACTGAACTTTCTAAGAAGATTACCTATTTTGCAGCAGTAGCAATCAGAGCTAACTAAAGTGGATCCAATGAACCCAACAGTCAAACAGTGCACTAGCTTAATTGCCCTGGTTATGTATACTTTCCTTTCAATGCCTAAGCATCTGACATAGCTGTGGTTTGCTTCCAAATCATTCTGGTTTGGTATGAAGGTTTTGTCATTTTGCTTCTCCCCAGTAGAAGAAGACTTGTTATTTGTAAAGTAATTGTAATGTCTTTAAACATTCTAATATTTTAAGTTGCACATTTTTATTACTTTAATTAAAAATAAAAATAGACCCTAATTCTATTGATATGTCATCAAGAATAACATGTATGAGGGGGTACTGAGAGCCCCTAATTAACCAAGACTGAATTTGCCTCAATTACAGTTAGTAAATGAGAGGTTATCAAGTATGTGTTGAAAGGTAAAGTAGAATGTGTATCTTAAGCAACAGATCATTACTGAGAGACATTATATAATTATTGGAAATCCACTTGGATAGAGCTTAAAATAATATTGTTAGGTGTCAAGAAACAGTTGAAAATAATGACCCTAAATACACTGTTAGCAACCTTAGCTTATTACAGATAAAAGATTGAGAGAATACTTGTACTCAGGCTTTGTGACAAACTTTTGATAGTCCAATTAGAGTACTTCCTATGTAAGTAAGTAAATGGATCCTCCTAAGTTCAGTTGCAGAAGAAAACGCCCTTGTGCACATGCAAGTACACCCATTACAGTAAGTTAACACAGAGTGGCTTTAACCAATTCAAGTACTGGGCAGGGTGCTGCAATTTCTAGTCATGCAATTGTTGTTGTTGTTAGGTGCCGCGTGGAGCCAATATCCGACTCATAGAGACCCTCATAGGGTTTTCAATGGCTGACTGTTTCAGGATTGCCTTGGGACTGGATTGCCAGGTCCTTCTCCCATTTTTGCGGTGCTAGGAATTGAACTCAGGACCTCAGAGACTGCAGCACAGTGCTCTACCCACTGAGCTAAATCCCAGCCCAGTCATGCAATAGGAAGGCTTAACTCTTAAAAAATGATATGCTTTTTACCCAGATGAAATTCACTTAGTTTTGGTAATACGACATCAAACACTATTTTATATAAACCAATTAGTCTATAAGACAGATATTTATCCTGTCCCAAATTCTTTAAAAAAAGAACTCCTGTATTCTACTAAGTAATCTTCTTTCTAGATGATGAGCTACTTGTAGGAGAAACTGTTAAAATATCTGTGACACTTTCCCTAACTACTTACAGGATCCTTAGCCTGTAAAACTTTTTGACCAGTTAAGCATCTTAATTGTCCATGATTTTGTAGTGAATTACCCCAGAGATCAATAAAATCATTCCACTAAGGCCCAAAACTGACCATTTCCCTCGATTTGTGCCCATCGTTTTGAGACACTTAGGAATGAGAGTGGCAGAATTTATGTGCAACTACATAGTCATATACGATGATGAAATCTACTGTCTGAGATTCTAGGGCTGCTATTCTTGTTCCAGCCTCCATGCTTAAGTATTTTGTTTCTTAACCTCACAGTATATAATAGGAACTGATTTAAATTTATCTTATCTTAAAATCTTGTTTGCAAAGCAGTTTCCTTTTTGAACTTAGATGCTCACATGAAATATTAAAATATTAAAATTGCAAGTTCCCTCTAAAGGTCAAAAAATTAATATTAGAACGAACATCATGGCATTCTCTTTCACCCTGTATATGGTTAAAGTTGAATACTTTTCTGCTTAAAATAGAAATAACTTTTTAAAAAGTGTTAAAAAAAATGGCAACAGGCCCATGCTGTTAGTAGAGAACTGGGTTTAAGATATACCCCTGATCTTTTCAAGCTATCAAAGTAGTAATAGCCCCAGCCATCACCACTGCCATTCCCTGGGCACTTCCATGTGCCAGGAAATGTGCAAGGTCCTTTACCTTTATCATTCCTAACCTTCATTTCTAGGCGCCATTATCCCTTTGATGATGTGTCTCTGTTTAAAGTCTATGTTAACTCAGACTTACAAAACTTAAATGACTAAATAATGTTATGAGAAGAGCACTCTGCGAGTCCAGGAACCCCATTTCCAACCACAGTCCTGCCATTAATTGTCTGGATAACTTTTTAAAGTTATGTCATATGTTTAAGACTCAGTTTTGGTTGTTGTTGTTGTTGTTAGGTGCTGTTAAATTGGGTCTGACTCATAGCGACCCTCAGAGGGTTTTCAGTGGCTGATTGTTTCAGGATTGTTTGCAGGAGTGGACTGCCACATGATTCTCCCAGTTTTAGTTAGTATGCATAAACTGAAAATGTTGGTCTAGAACTCCAAATGGTTCCTGAATCCCTTCCAGATCTCAAACCAATGACTCCTTTAGTTTCAATATTACCAGTGGTGACAGAAATTGGTGGTTTGGTTGTATAATGAGTCTTACACCACAGGGTAGCAATTCTTCTTTTTTTTCCTTTATTAGTAAATAATGATGGGATACAGAGTAATACAGCATTGGCCTTTTCCATTATGCATCTTTTATATCACTTCTAGCAACACTTTCATTGACCCACAAAGCTTATGGAGCCTTATGGCTAGTATGTAGTAAAACTCTGATACTTATTTGGGTTGTTGTTGTTGTTGTTAGGTGCCATCAACTCAGTGTCCGACTCATAGTGACCCTGCGTACGATAGGCCAAACACTATTGTCAGTGCTTCTGTGCTGTTCATAGGGTTTTCAATGGCAGACTGATTTTTGGGAGTGGGTTGCCCGGTCCATCTCCCAAGCCTACAGCACCCGGTGTTCCCAGGTGGTCTCCCATCCAGGTATTAACCAGATCCGACCCTGCTTAGCTTCTGAGATCTGATGGGATCAGAAGCCACAGTGCTATGGCTGTAGGCTATTTGGATTATATTCCCCTATATTTCCAACATACTCCTGAAGTTGTGCTGTTTACATTGAGATTTACCTCTTCCCCTTCATTCCTCCTCATTGACCCTCCTCCCCATCCCATCTTCTCCAATCTTCTCTTCCTTCTGCTAGATCCCTCCCACCTTCTTTCTACTCCACTTAGTTTAATTGTGCATTTTTTATATATCAATTTATGCATAGGATTTTTTCCTTTCTTTAAGTATGATTCAGCTCCCACATATGAGTGAGAACATATGGTATTGGAGAACATCATCTTAAGTGAACAAACACAAGCCCAAAATGAGGGTAGCAATTCTAAGTTCTTTTGTGATAACCAGTTGAAAGCAAGTTGTCCCACCTAAGAAGCAAGAGCAAGTGTGGGAGATGAGTAGAAAAGAGCATCTATATAAAAAAAAGCTGTGCCACGTGACATTTTGTGTATCTACTACCATGGTTCTGAAACCCAAATTTAGAAGAGTAGTTGGAATTCATATCCTCTGTATTCATATTAAGTTTTCATCCAGGTAACTAGAATCAGTCAGACAAAAGTTACCTCTCCCTCGCCAGAGATCCGTGAGACACACACTAAGTTTAACATCTGCATGCTACATTTGTTTTTCCTGTTGATAGTGTCTTATTTGAGTAAGAGAAATTTAAAAGAAATTTTCTTATAGTAGGAAAGATAATGGATTTGAAAACACACACACACACACAGAGGCAAACAGAGTGGGACAAAGACTCTGTGAGCAATCTCTTTTACCCCAGTGTTCTTTTTCTAACACAAAACATCATTACCAGGAGTCTTTTTAAAATTTGCATCAAATCAAAACCATCTTCAACTTGCCTAATCTGAATATAAAAACATGCAAAGCTTTTCTAATTCTTCAATTCCATTTTTAATGGTACCTAAGGTGTTTCTTCCTAAGCAGAATAGCTGCTCACCTTCTCAGGTTTCAGGATATGCAGCACAAGCCACAGGTGACCAGGTGTCAGGAGAGATGCTGGGGCATTCCTGGAGAATGATGATCTCTGGGCTGGAAAGTGGTAATCTCTTAGAAGTCAAAACTGACATCTAAGTAAAAGTCACAACAGCACTTTAGGCAGTCATTTCCTAAAGACCAAGGATGTTACAAAGTGGAGCCAGCTGAAGGCTTACTAAAGCACATCTTATCTTCCAAGATGGATGTTAATTCTGCCCAGCTCTCTGAGCCTTAGTATGTTTATTAACCATTGCCCATCGTCAGTCCTTTTAAAACAATCTTGTTTTGGCTTTCACATTGCTGAAGACACACCAGGGTGCAGTATCTAATTGGTAAATCATGCACATTAAACATTTTCTTGTGTTATAAACTGATTAAATACTTAATTGTCAGGAGTTTCATCTCAACCAGATTTTTAAAAAATATTGTTGTGATATCTTATAAAATTAAATGTAATTCTTTAAATCATAGTTAATCAGCTATATTCATCCAAACAGTGTTTGATAAAGGATTCATTTCTAAGAACTATCCATGAAAATAATTCTTACTTTCTAGTAAAGAAACTCCAAATTAAACATTTTAAGCAAAATTGACCTAAACTGTATAAATGGATTCTGTAGCCCATTTATGCTATCATAAAAAGAAAAAATTAAAATATTACAAGTGAATATGATTCTGTTCTATGCTCTCCTTTGTCTCTGGACTCTCAAATAAGAAAGGTAGAAATGCTCAGAGTTTTTTAATGTTATGTTTTGCAACAAAGCCCAAACTTTTTAATGTAAGAATTTATTCATCCTTGGAAAACATCAACAGTACTGTCCATAACTTACTTAAAGATTTAGTTTGTTGCTATGTTCACTCCCAAGAATAATTGCAATCAACAAAACGTGGATAAGGATGATGAGTAAACTTGGGGTGTTGTGGTGTACTCCTATAATCCCAGCACTCAGGAAGCTGTGGCAAGAGGATTATAAATTTAAGGCCAGTCTGGGCTATATAGTGAGACTTTGTCTTGAAAAAAAAAAGATGCATAAAATTTTCTTTCCATAAACCATTGATCATATTTAGAGTTGCCACTAAACTTATCAATCACATTCCTTGGGTGAGTTTTTTTTGTGCTTGTAATCAGCCTCCTTATAAGGCATACTAGTTGAAACCCATTAAGATGGCAAACTGTCTTTGCCCTCTTATATTTCTTATAATTGTATTTTATTATAAATATATTCTCTTATGTGTGAATGGCAACTTAAAAGTAGCATTTTTTCTCTTTTCAAAGATCTTCACTTAGAAATTATTGGACAGGTGTTATATAGACTAAATTAATATAGATTTCCAATATAGAATATTTTCTTACTGTTTTTTTTCCTTTGGGGTAAAATATATTCTTTTATGTGGAATGTTGACTTAAAAAATAGCAGGTTTTACCAGGCACCCTGACACATGACCCTAATCTCAGAAACTTGGGAGGTAGAGGCAGGAGGATCTCAAGGTCAAGGCCAGAGGAACCTGCATAACTTAGTGAGACATTGATTCAAAGTTTAAAAATGGACTGGCATTGGAGCCCAGTGATAGAGTACTTTCCAAGTATGTGTGAGTCCCTCGTTCAACCCCCCAGTATCCCCCCACACATACACACAGACAATTAAATGGGTTTCCTGTTTTCAAAGATCTTTCACTTTCAAATTACTGGACAATTGTTATATAGACCATCTAAATTAATATAGATTCCCATTATAGAATATTTTCTTATTGGTTTTGTTTCTATATAGTAAGTGAACTGATATAAAACATTAACTCATTAACTGTTGGCCCGTTATACACAACCATGATTTTTCTGTCGACACTCTAAATTCGAACACTATTCCTGTGTCATAATTATTTTCTCCATCTATTCATGCTTTGTTTTACCTGTGGTATTTGGATCGAATTGAAGTTGTGTGACCTCTTTAAAGATACTCACAATCAAACCTGTTCTCTATTGTCTCATCTACCTCACTCAATGCCACAGAGCCTGAGCCTTAGCCTGCATTCTTTTCTTTTTCCACTCCCTACCCAAAGCTTGTTTCTCTTTAAAAACCACTCTCAAATTACAGAATTACAGCTGTCTGGTTCACTTGAGTTAATAATCCTCATTTTAATGTTCAGTTATTATTTGTAAGTGTAAGAATTTATAAAGATCTACTTTTGATGTGTGGAGCATGCCAAAATAGCTGTGGCAAGTCCAGGCGCCGTTGAGCGGGGCCAGAGGCCCTCATTTGAATTGAAGCTGTTGGTGAATTAAAACCTGAGAAACTTGAGATAAGCGTGCCTAATGGCCTAAAAGAAACTCAACAAGAAAATGTATTGTAGCTTGTTGATCTCATTTCTTTGATAAATCAAAAGAATCTTCAAGAAATAGGTGGGCTTCTGACTTAGATTCTTGAAATGTGATCCCAGGACACAATTGTCATTTGGCACATTCCCAGAAATACACATCTTTGCATGAGGCACCTGGACATATGTGGCAGGTCTGGTAGAATCAGCTAATTAACAACACAGGCTTAAACAGGCACCTCATCTGGCAGTGCAGTGAGTTGCCTGATGGTGCTCAGCAGGATTTGGTAGTGCTTTTTATTTTTCTATCCTAATGGTCTGCTGCCCACCTAATTTTGCCTTATTGTCAGTCACTACTTACCGCAGCTTGGGGCCCTCCCAGGAGGCTAAATTATTATCAAAGGATTAGGGAGATGTAGCCTTGCAGCTCTGACATTTCTGATTACTTGTCTATGCCAGAACACTAATTAGCTGTGACTAATTAAGAAAAATGTTCCTGCCATAGAAAACCATTTAAAAGAACTGAGAAGTAGAAAAGCAATTCAAAAGCTGAGCAGTGCTCAGATTTGCTGATGCTCTTTAGATTTCCACCAGAGCCTTAGCTCACCTTTAATTGTGCTCAGAATGATTTAAAAAAAAAAAAATCTCATGCAACCTGATTGTAGTTTTTTGCTTGAATAGGGAAAAGAAAAAAACTGAATCGCTGCTGATCGCCTAAGCTCTCTTAGCAATGATAAAATTGTCTTTGACAAATGAAAGGCAGCCAACTTTCATATTTGAGAAATTTTCTGAACATTAATTGCAGAAATGTGCATCCATATTCATCCACCCAAGCCAGCAACAAAGACGTAATAGTCACTGATGAAATCAGAACATTCTGTTAATTTTTTATAAGAGAGTGTTTAATGGATCATAAGCAAATTTTGAGCATTTCCAAAGTTATTTAGCATTGATTTCATGCCTCTTTCACCTAGAGTTTGTCTGGAAACTCAGACTCTTGCATGAAGACCCTGGCTTTACCGTGGTGACTTTGCATGCCTATGCTTCAAATGGCCACTAGTGACTTATTCATGAAAACATCCAGGCGTCTCCTGAGACTAGCAACTCCATCAGTTGACCAGTGCAATGTTTTCATAGCACTGAAAGCTACTACTCTCCTTTCCTTTAATCCTGACTTCCTAAGTAAATAGTACACATGTCTTTACGGCCAGTTTCTATAGTGGCTCTTGGTGCTCTACCTCTGTGAGTCAGCTCCTTTACAAATTGGAACCGTTCACAGGTGGGCACCACAGTGGCAGCCAGGTTGCGACTGTTGACTAAATCCAACTAAAAAGAAAATCTGAGAAGGGAGGCTGCTTTTTGGCAAAATCATCATTCCATGTGTTTATTGAATTGCATTACAGGAAACAATGTAAAAGAGTAACTTTTACAGATGCTTATAAACACCCAAACTCTAAAGAGAGCCCTCTATTGCCTGATCTCAAGCCAACCTTACATAAGAGACAAACTAATCTTAATGTGGGGAAAACATTGTTTTAAAGGGGAAGTTCTACCCCTACCTCACCTGAAATCTTCATGCTAAGAACAAGAAACAGGTAGCCAGTATCCTTTAGGGAATAATTCTTCCTATAACTGCAGATTGTTATTAAGGCAACTGTCACACTTGTCTATTCCTGGATAAATAATCCCTATTTGTTTAACTTCTCATCATAGGCCCCTTTCCTAACCCTTTAATCATTGTTGTGGCTGTCCTTTGAAACTTCTCAAAGTGTTCTCTGTCATGCTTAGGATTTAGAATCAGGGATCAGATGCAGTATTTGAATGTAGCTGAACAAGATTCCTTCAAACCTTAGTCCTATTTATGTATTCTAATACATAATTTCCCCATACTTCTGCTCTACCTACCTACATAAATTGTTGTTGTTAGGTGCTGTTGAGTAGAGTCCGACTCATAATGACCCTCATAGGGTTTTCAATAGCTGACTGTTTTGGGATTGCCTTGGGAGTGGGTTGCCACGTCCTTCTCCCATTTTGTGGTGCTCGGAATTGAACTTGGGACCTCAGAGACTGCAGAGCAGCACTCTACCAACTGAGCTAAATCCCAGCCCACCTACATAAATTGTTGTTGTTGTTGTTGTGTGCCGTCAAGTTGGTATCTGACTCAGCAACCCTCATAGGGTTTCCAATGGCTGACTGTTTCGGGATTGCCTTGGGAGTGGATTGCCAGGTCCTTCTCCCATTTTTGTGGTGCTGGGAATCGACCTTGGGACCTCAGAGACTGCAGCGCAGCACTCTACCAACTGAGCTAAGTCCCAGCCCCTTACCTACATAAATTAGTTTCAATCTATTCCATGCATTTCTTTTTGTTGACTTTCTCTTAGTTACTCCTATCTATATGTGTTTATTGAAAGAGAATGGCCATCCAGCTGGTGTTTTGCTTGTACAGAGTATAGAAAACAAATCTATTTCACCATTCAGTTACTGTGTATGAGGAATGGTAGTGAATATTGAGATTCAAATGTTATACATTGGTTTTGTCCCACATAGTTGGATATATGTCTCAATGACTCAGTAGTATTCTAATTAGAATAAGAAATTCCAACCCCTCTTAATATTCATTTTTTTCTTCTAATCTGTATTTATCAGACATTTCTGAAGATCGCACATTGACTCAGCAAAGTGTACATATTAGGTAAAAGCTCTACCATTGCACAATATTAAACAATATTATTAAATACAATATTAAACAAAACAAACCAAGTTCCTGCTCTTATGAAACTTACATTCTGATGACCAAGCAGATCTTCTTGAGAAATGGTTAATTTCCACCTAAAATGTTCCTCTTTTTTTCATCTACAGAATATTCACAGATGTTTTTTCAAATGAAAATAACTGCAAAAAACTAAAATTCAATACCCTTTCAAGTAGTTAATAGTAACTTTCCGTGTTTATTTATTTTATTTCTATCTCTAATATAAATGATGATTGGAAATGTGCCCAAATTTTAATGCCAACATAATTTGTACCTACTTCTAGGGCTTATGCCACCATGTGCTGTGCCTATGAGGTAAGACCACACTCTATCTCTCCTTCTTGGATTCTTTGCTCTCTTACTCCCTCAGGTATATATCAACATTTCCACAGCAACACTTTCTTTTAAAACAGCTCACATGGGGATAGGGATGTAGCTCAGTGGTAGAGCCCATCCCTAATATGCAGAATGCCCGTAGTGTGATCCCCACTGCAAAAATAAAATAAAAATAGCTCACAAAGCCAACAAGTATAGAAGTGACCCAGGACATCGTACTCAGTGGTAGAGATACCCATGCAGCACAGCCAGGCTTATCTCCACATGTGCCCCACAGCCTCAGATAGCCCCTCGATGGTTATCAGCACACTTGAGCATATGTTGGAGAGACAGCTTGGGTGACAGCATCAGAGAGCCAATGTAGACCTGAGTACAACAATATCTGAACATGAAGTGCCAGCTTATCTTTTTGTGCATGCACACATATGGAGATATTTGAATCTATGTGCACAGACATAGAGATTTCTTAATTTGGAGTACCTGCAGTACCCATCACCTGAAATGAAATTAGAGTGTCCTGTGTTAAATTTCTATAGCCAGATGCAATTACTTCCTTTTTGATAATTTCTGCAACTTTACTGTCCATGAAATTATTTTTCTTAATGAAATGTGACTCAAGCCAATAGTGAATCTGACTCTGATGTAAATCTTTCATTTTCTCATTGAAAACCTGCTCTGTCCCTAATATATATGTTGTTGTTGTTTAGTGAGGTCCCTCATATGGTTTTCAATGACTGATTGTTTCAAGATTGCTTTGGGAGTGGATTGCACATCCTTCTCCCATTTTTGCAATGCTAGGGATCGAACTCAGGGCCTTAAAGAGTGAGGAGCAGCACTCTACCAACTGAACTAAACCCCAGCCCTCTAAAAAAAAATAAATAATATATATATATATATATATATATATATATGATATTTACATGTATTTTATATATATTATATATTTATGTATTTTCTATGTTTCCAAATAGTTGTTAAAAATTCAGTCTTTCAACAAATATATAATGTATGTATGTGCCAAACATTCTGGTTCAGACTGGAGATAACAATAAAAATAAGGTTCAGCTAATGCCTTGTGGATACTCAGCAGATTGAGGCAGATGTACACCCCACTGTGAAAAATTACTATAAGCACCTGGATGGAGAGCAAGGAACAGAAAATATGGGAGGATCTATTTCTCCCTGGTAAGAAAAAGTATTAGTTTCATAGCAGACACAGTGGATGAGCTGAGTCTTAGAGACTGACACAAACCTGGCCAGGGAAATGGACTTGGCAATAAATTCCAGACTGAAGGACTAGCAGGCCAATATGCTAAAGGTATGGTGAAGCCCAGCACTTGGCAAGTGACGGGTTATTCAGGTTGCTGCAAATGATTCCTGTGAGAGTCCACTATGAATCATAGACAAGGAAGGCAACTGTTTACTCCAGTCCCTATGACACTCCCCGAAAGTGATTTTGGAAGCCTTCCCATTTTCTGTAAGCAAACTGAATTAGAGAGACTTACTAGCAGCTAATTCTCAGACCACAGTTTTACCTTGAAATTAAGCTGTACCTTTAATAGCAGCTCTAGGAGTCCACTGTATCTTTCTCTAGATCTAGATGTTGGGCTTGGTATTAGCTCAGTTGGTTACAGGGTGCTCTGCACTCTCTGAGACCCTGAGTTCAATCCCCAGCTCTGCAAAAAATGAGAGAACGACCTGGCAGCCCTCTCTTGAAAACAATCCCGAAACGATGGCTATTGAAAACCCTATGAGGGTGGCTATGAGTTAGATCCAACTCAAGGGCACATAACAACAATAAGATCTTATGTTATTGATTTAAAACACCACACTGACCAAAATGTTACATACAGTGCTCAAATTGAGTATTTCAAGCAGATAAAAATGTCATGGTGCCCAAATGAATCATTCTTAGATGATTACATATCCCTATGGACACAGTTGTACCAGATTGACCACTGAGTTCAGCCAAACCATTAATTAACCATTTCACTCAAAAGATCAGACAGACCAGTATATATCCTATTGGTCACTAAATAGGAGGGTGTAGGGGAATTGATTATCTGAAATTTTCACTTTATCATCACTAGTCTTCTAACACCAGAAGAGCTGCACAATAAATGTACAGAGGCATTTGCCTATCAAAAGCATTCCATAAGAATGATGATTTGACTTTTCTCATTTTTACAAGATTCGCAAGTTCATCATACGCTTTCCCCTAACAGTCAAATCACACTTAAAGGCCTCACACATGAGCTACATTCCCAGCCCCAAACTCACAGTATTTCTGCAGAGCACAAGAATCTTATTACATTAAAGCTTGTTGTTGTTGTTGTTAGGTGCCATCGAGTCGGTATCCGACTCATAGCAACCCTCTGTACAACAGGGGAAACACTATTGTCAGTGCTTCTCTGCTGTTCATAGGGTTTTCAATGGCAGATTGGTTTTTGGGAGGGGGTTGCCAGGTCCTTCTCCCAAGCCTACAGCTTCTGGTGTTCCCAGGCGGTCTCCCATCCAGGTACTAACCAGGCCCGACCCTGCTTAGCTTCCAAGATCTGACGGGATCGGATGCCGCAGGGCTACCTCTGCAGGCACATAAAAGCTAGTTCATATGATTTTCCCTTGTTATTACAGGTTAGAGAACTGAGGCATAGACAAGGCAAACAATAGGTTCAATCAAGCACACAGTAGTGTAAGAGGGTCTACTATCACTGTCTCTCCCAGGTTCTACATTCATGTTCTTTTGCTCTGTATTGACAGCCAGCCTTCAGGTGCCATGTCCAGCAGCAAATCGCTGCTGGCCACCTCTTCATGAACATCTCTGGGCCTAGCTGGGAATGTTGGTAGGTGTTGGTTGGGTTGAGCACTTCCTGTATGTTTAGCTCTGATCGGCTGGTTTTAGTTTTCCTTAAATATAGCTTTTCACCCTTTTCTATCCAACAAAAACTCACACTTAAAACTTTCAAAGTACTTGGATTTGGGGTCTGTTTTGTGAATCTAGGTATGACAGTTTCAGTGAGATGCCTTGATTAAAGGACACAAATGCATCAAAGTTACCATTAATATAAAATTTGCATTTGAGTGTTTAGGAATGGAAAGTGAATGAAATAGAGCCACAAATTTAGTTATATTAAATAGATAGACTGTAGACAAAGGGAATATTCAGTGAATAATGCAGCATTTATACTTTTTAATATACTGATAAATCTGTAGGTCATTATTATTTCTAAATTTTCATTGCTCTTTAAAACTACACTACAATGATCCTAAAGGATAGTTTATATTTCTCAATCATATCAAAGCCTTTAGCATTTTAAATATATTATTTGTTCTTTGAAAAGTACATGGTTTCTAAGGTGAGATTTTCTAGGTTTTATTCCATTTCATCACAGTGATTCACCTCTTATACAACAGCTTATACAAAGCTTATACGACAGCTCCTCTTGAAATAAATGAAAAAAATGCATACATACTGTGGAAATTTGGCCACCCCACTTAGTCACTAAAAAATGTTGGTTCTTTTCCTTTTCCTTTTTCTTTTTTTCTGTCTTTCATTCTTTCTCTTTTTCTTTCTCTTCCTTCTTTCTTTCTTTTTTACTTTTTGTTGTTGTTGTTGTTGTTGTTGTTGTTCACCTATTGAGACAAGCATAGCTGGAGAATGAAAATATATCAACTAGTGCCAATCCCTAATCAATAAAAACCTAAATACTTAAGCAGAAAATATATGACAGATTTGTACCCTCGTGAAGCAGCTATTTTTACCTTACAGTCATCATCAAAAGCCGCATTCTGGCAGAAATCATTTGCTTGATGCAGCCACGATATATAAACCCTATGGAGTCTTGTGATTCAGATTTAGGAATATCAACCACAGAGGGTCTAAAGGCATTGTGCATTAGTATGTATTGAGACCTCATTCCAGGTGGCAAGCAGCTGGACTTTTGAAAAATAAAACTTCTAAAATAAATGTGAGGTGTTGTTACCAGTGTTGTATTTAATGGAATCATTCTCAAAATGTTATAAATTAGGCAAAGAAGGGAGTTGTGCATATTTAATATATTTGTTTTGTATTTCCACTAGTCAACAGAATAATGAAATTCCTTAACTACTTCTCTTTAACTTGCATGAAGAAAGCACGGTATGTTGCTAAATCTCTTTTCACAAGCTCTGTGGAGAAACAACTTTAATCCTTGTTAGAAAATTGCCGAGTCTGGGACTGACAAAGAGCTCATGCTTGTTCTATTGTTAGTGCTCCCTGGCCCCAAGAGCAGAGCCCTTTACAGCTGCATGGATCCCGCCCGGCTCAGCTGCACTATTTAGGAGAGGAGGTTTGTCAATTTCTATTGACAATGGAGAGAGTTTTTCAGGGCCTGTAGCAGTGCTGACACAGTTGGGGATCAATGCCAGCCATTCAGACTGCACCCTCTTTCATTGCTTTGGTTTGTTAATTCAAGACTAAAGGTCCACTGAGGGGGTTCAGGGTGTTTAAGAAAGCTGATGAACTGTTTAAGAAAGCTGATGAACTGCAAGCGTTTATAGCCCTGGTGTGGCAATTTCCATAGTCAGTGGCAACTCCTGGCACTGAGGGGGCTGTGTCCTTGTTGACCCTCTTGTTATTAAAAATGCACAAGTGCTGCGCTTCTCAATATTTCAGCACTCTTTCATTGTCAATACCACCTTCTGAGCCCTTCAGCTTGTTGCTTGCTCTAAAGATCTTCTTAGATTGGGTTTGAAAACTTCACCTTAAACACTAGATTAGACTGATGTTCTGTTTTCCGTGCTCCTGTTGATTTGTTGAACCTTCCCAGGGCTGGAAAGCAAGTAGCAGCTTGATGGGGAGACGGGCTGCTAATATGATTTACCAGTCTACAGTCATGCACAATAAGTGTGAATAAATACAAGGGTCTCACAGAGTCAACCCCAGCCTTTCCTTTCCTTTTATTTTTGCTTTAAAAGAGATGTCTCAAGAAAATGAATTGAGTAATGCATGCCCTTACAGGAGTTGAACCACAAAAAAAAGAAAAAAAAAGAAACACCATATTTTTTGTTAAAGTGGTAGGCTGCTGTCATGGATTGATGTAGAAAAAAAATTGTAAAATACACAGTTACTGCTTTATTTCTGTGTAGACCACAGCAGAGAGTAAAACAGAAACGCTATACCCTTGGCTTCAGTGGCAAGCTGCGGCACCAAGCAGCACGCATCCTTGCCATCACCTGAAGGGAAAAACAAATAGTTACTTTATTTAATTATTTACTTTATTTAATTAACTTTTCCAAAATGACAAGCCATTTCCTAACATTCAGACTTTACTGCACATTTACCATTTACAAGTTGTTTTTTCCTGTGTTCCATTTGGAGGGTCGGTGTGATGTGACTTGGCTCGGGGAATGAAGCTAACCCAATTTTGACTCTTCTCAAGATGAGCAAATGGGACCCACTGTATCTTCTGCTCTCAAAAGAAGGACATCCTAATTCCAGCACCAGATTAGGAAAGTCTTAGAGGTTTCTGTTTCGTGGCTTTGTTTGTTTGGGGTGTGATGGGGAGTCCAGTTTCATCATAGACAAAAAGCAGTGGTTCAGTGGGGTTGGTGGCATTCTTCACCCATTCTTAGTGGCAGCATATGCTGAGCTCTGAGCTAAGCCACTGCTCTCCTCCAATGATCTGTTCAATTTAGCTACAGTTCTTCTTTAAAATGCCTTAATTTAGGAGCCAAAAATTTACATTCTCATCTGATAGGATCATTTTTCTTAGAGACTTTTCCTTGTGGAACTGTTTGTCCTTAAATTAAGAGGATGGTAAAGTAGCTGAAACATGTTACTTAATTGCAGTTCTTTTCTGTTTTTATAGCTAACTTCAGATTATTTTATTCCCCAATTCATTTCCTCTTAATTTAAAATTTTGGCCCTCACCATTTTAAAGAAATTAGATTAACAATTTCCATGTTTCGTTAAATAGCCTTTCAATTATTACATAATCGTAAGTATCACTTATGCATAATGGGAAGTGAAGTTAAATTAACTTTAAAGACTTTTTAAGAACATGAAATGTACAGTAATTTTAAGAAAGTATTTTTCTTTGAAATTTATACAATTTGCCATATATAGCATAACTACATAGTCTAACAGAGTAGTATGTTATGCTAGACTTTATATAACATACATTTTCTCTCCTCCAAAACATACAGAAGTACTATAATTTTTAACAATCTGATCCATTTTGACAACATTTTAGCTTTCAAATTATCTGGAGAGTGTTTTAGGGGTAAGAGTCTAATTCAGGATATTCATTCAATATTGCCAATCAATATGTGTGATTACCTGTATTAAAGCAGAATTTCAAGAATTTGAAGCTATAAATAATTTAAAATAACTAAATGGATTTAATGTCAGAAATTAAAGTTGGTATGTATCTATAAAAGGTTTTGAGATTTAACATGTTAGCTGAGATACTGAATTCACTAGTTTGTTTTTTTAAGAATTTAGTAGCATAAATATCTCATTTTATAAAACTTTTTTGATGTTTTGACATGTTCTGGAAAATAAAGTATTCATTAGGAAGGTGCAAAAATGAGTGTATAAGTAGCAATTTGTTTTAAATCACATCTATCTCACAATTGAGGAATTTGATATTTTCAGTAATCCATTTGATTAGTAGTATTTAGTAAATCAGTTACTCATTCTAATTCACTTATTTTATGTATGTTTAGTATACTAACAAATTAACAGAAATAAATGATATAATGTAAAACTAACTCATTTTTAATTTCTACTTAAAATACCACTTATACTAACTGCTTACAATGTTAATAAATCTGATTTGCATCACTTGTCTCTTTCTTTTAGAATTTAAATTTACTATTCTATTATATAAAGAAAAATTAAGATTTTTTTCTATGTTTAAATACCTTAAAACATATACATGCACATATGTGGTCTAATTGTCACTGTGATTAACCTATCACTGTGTCACTAGCCTGTCACTATGATTATAGTGACTCAGGAGGCGGGAACAGGAGGATCACAGTTCGAGGCCAGAAGCAGCTTGCATAACTTAGACCCTGTCTCAAGATAAAAGTAAAACAGGGGCTGAGAGTGCAGCTCAGTTTTAGAGCACTTGCAAAGTATGTTTAAGTCCGTGGGTTCAACCTCAGAACCAGGAGGAGAAATCTCTTTTGTCATCTCCTAAGTACTGAATGGATGTTGATATTTCTCTCTGTTCTCTGAATAACATTCTTACGGTAGGATCAAAACCTAGCTGTCACGTAATCACTGAATCCCTTAAAATATCACCATTAATGCCAGTCTGCCGTTTTTTGAAAATAGGAAACAAAAATTTCTTCTTTTTTATTTTTTTCTCATATACATTATATGGGAGCAGGAAATTACCTTAGAGAAGAATTTCAGTTTTTTCCCTCAAGAGAGCTATAATAAGCAGAAAAATTATGAAACTTCCAAAAGCACTTGCAAAGTAAAATAGATTCTTTCTTTTCATAATGTGTGGTCAACATAATGTGTGGTCTGTTTTTGTGATTCTTATAAGACTACGAATTCCATCTTGGTAATGTTCCTTCCTGTAATCTCAGTAAATCTTGATTTTAGTTGGTTTTCAAACTTTTGCCAAATATTTAACTGATAGTAGATAAAGGTGTAATTGAAGATTTCTGTTTAGTAAATTGTGGATTATTTTTTGTCACCACCTCTTCAAAATATTGTTTCTAAGCATTGGCTACAGAGATTATATCATAATACATGTAGTATTTGACTTTTATATAACATACAAGCTAATAGGAAATTTTCCTTCAAAAATAATTTACTGTTTTTTCCCCCTGCTGCTTGGCCATCCATTCAGTCCCGTAATGTGTACTTAGTACCCATTGTTACTCATAAATTAGAAAGCAGACCACTAGGCTGCAAAGTGCTAAAACACTGTTCCCCAGGAATATTTTACAGCTGGAAGATTATAATGTTAATTCATATAAAAAAGAGCCTAGGTCAACTTAGCAGATTTCCTGGCAAAACATACAATTCTGTTAACAGGAAATTATAGCATTATTGGCTTCAAGTGCTGATCTGTGGTCATTTCAGAGTGTTTCATTACCCTCTCATTACCGAATCTGTTAAATGAATACTGCAGAGGTTGTTTTCTTTTTTCTTCTCCTCCCCTTTACCCCCGTCCTTCTTTTCAGCAATGGTACAGCAATTCCATGAAAGTCATTTGCGTGTGGTTGGCTGACAGACTAGACCTTCAGCTTCATATTTACCAACTGAAGACGCTCATCAAAATTGTGAAGGTAAACAAAATGTATTTAGGTGTGCACTGCCCACCATGCTATAAAGAACAATGTCAAGACACAATCATACAAAAAGAAATTATGGTTGTAATAACTAAGTAAATGTAAGTACTTAAAAAGCATAACTAATTAACAATGATGTGCTGCTTCCATCTTTACTTAGATTACTAAACAAATATAAATTTATCTTTTGGACCTAATAAAAGAATATTTGTTAGGTAATCACATTATAAAATAATGTACAAAAATTCCCTCACACATTTACCTGAATATAGTAGGTCCACAATAATTTTGTGTTAATTTTCTTAAGAATAAAGTGTTTTAATGAAAGCCATGTCAGAATGAATCACATTAAGGTGTACATTAAAAATTTTTTAAAAGAATAAAGTGTTTTATCATAATATATTTACTTCATATTTATTAGGATCATATATCATTACGAGGGCTTTTGAATTATATTTGCCAATGGAATAAAGGGAATCTGTTGTTTTTATTATGTCCTGCTATGAAAGTAATATACTGTCACTGCCTCAATTCTTTTGGAAGTATGATCCTTCTTATATGTAAAAGATGTTTGATTTTTGGAGACCATCCAGAACTACTAACAAAGATGTCATATAACTTCAACAGGCTATTTTGACTTTTACTCTTCAAGAGAAAAACTAATAACCTATATGTTATATTTGGTGAATAGGGGCTTTAAAATAATATATTCAATATGATTTTTCACATTTGTGAATTCTAACGGAAGCAAAAAAATTATCCCAAGTTTGACTTTTCTTAAAATTGAGACAGGAATTCCACATTATAGCTTAAAATCTAACTCTCAGCTATTGAGAATCAACTTTTCTTTAAACAAAAGACCTTTACTTTCACATTAGTTCCTATATAGCTAATAATAATTAGCTATTATTAATGGTACATATGTGTTTGCATATATACATATGTGTGTATATACATATGTGTATATACATACGTATGTGTACATACACAGTGGTTCACAGTGTCATTCCTGAACTAACATTATCAATATCACCTGGAAGCTTGTTAGAACTACAAGTTCTTGGATAACACCCCAGACCTATGGAATCAGGAACTGAGGGAAAGAAAGACCCAGCAATCAGCATATTCACAAGCCCTCTAGAGAATTCTAATACATGCTAAAGTTTGTAAAGAGCCACCATGTTACATCATCAAAAGAAGTTTCTGTCCACATTGAAATATTTTCCCCCACTATCTTGGATCCTGAAGTCTAATTCAAATACAAATTATGTTGTACTATAGACATACAAGTTATCATAAATTAGAAAGAAATGCGAACAGGAAAGTTTTGTTCCAAATTAAGAAATTGGCAGATCTACTAGAGTGCAGAACCTGACCTATGTCACAGTCTTGGTAATTGTAATCAGTCATCAATACCAAAATTATTGCTATCCACAAAATTTTGATACTCTAACAACATATTACAATCAATTATCTTCAATCCAGAACACTTACAAGGTAATAATTATTTTACAAAGAACATGAAAGCAGAGTACAATACATTCTGATTTGGCTGACTGTCCATTGTTTCTTGTTTCTATAAATGTGACTTGGAGAGCTTCCAAGTTAAGTTCATTTTTCATAAAAGATGAGTATACTGTGTTTACCTTCCAAATATATGCATCTCTTAAGGTTGCCGTCTGTACTGTCACTCATATTGGGATTAGCTGGTTAATCTTACCATCAGCCATATTTTCCAGCTAATGTCTACTTTGTTCAGGATGTCAGAAGTTACATATTGAGCTAGCTGGTATTAATTGATAGATGGTTAAGCTCTTTGTTTTGTTTTTAAAACTAAAATTTTCCTTTTTTTTACCATTATTTGTTTATTCCAAGTTTTTCTCTACTTATATTCACACATCTTTAAAATTAATAATTGGGTACCAGTGAAATTGTTTTCAGCTTCATAGAGGTGTAATTGACAAAAAATATATACAATCAAAGTGTAAATGTAACTATAGTTAATAACATGCATAAAATTTGCTAAGAGAATAGATCTTAAGTATTCTAACTAGTAAATACTTCAGCAGAAAAGGATAATTAATAATTTTATAAATTATACTGTGACACTTTCATTGTACTCTTGTCCAATCAGTTTATCTTAAGATAGTCTCCATTTAAGGCTATCAGTAATCAAGACTGATAAATATGAAATTAGGTTTCATAAATATGTTTGACTTTCCATGCTTTGCTTTGCACAGGCATGTCCCCAGGCTTAGTCAATGCTTTCTTGGGCTTATAAATTTAATCATGTCATAAGGCTCTTTCTAATCATTTAAAATGATTATTTTCACAATGAATATCAGGGTGAATGGATAATTTAATGTTCTAGTTGTTTTTCTCTGCTTTGAACGTAAATGAACCTGAACCAGTTTCATTTATAGATTCATCAATTCTTTAGACTCTATATGGTTTTGTTCACCATAATAATTTTTCCAATGCATTTTTAAGAAGGTATTAAATAACACATATATAGAATTGTGAAGGCCCATAAGTAGCCTTTTCTTCTATGCAGATTACTTGCACTTGGCTTGCATGTTACAGTAGAGGTGTACATTCGACCCAGAAGCTAAGCTACTTGACTCTACTTGACTGCAGTTCCAATTCTTACTACACAATGGTGTTGCTATTCTTCTAAGCTTATGGAGATCCAACATCACAAAATTTATATGATTGACAACTTTGCCTTACAAAGACTATAAACTGATTCATTCTCATTGCGCACTAAGAAAAAAAATAGTAAGATTCGCATGAAAAATTAAGGTCAGTGAAATCATTTGTGAAGTTTTAGCATTAGAATGATTTATTGGGAAAGGGGAAAAGTAGAATTCCCAAATAATCAAAATAGCTGTTGGATTTGCTTTCTCCCTAGTGGTTATAAGGTATTTTAAAGCAGTTAACATAAATTAACTGCCTCTATTGCTAAGAGAAAAAAAGCCAAATGAGAAGCACCCTCTTTTAGGCACTTGTTCTTAAATAAGAACCAGCCAAGCCACTGTGTCAGTAACTAATGATATCCAAGTTTTGATAACATTTTATGAATTAGAAAGAGTACAAGGATAGCTGCCCTGAATCTCACCTAACTGCTTATTGCTTGCTAATAAGGAAATTGTCTTAGTTATGTGTAAATTAGAAAACCTTTGGGACTACAAATACACAATTCAAATCTGTCGTGACCAACTTATAATTAAACTAAGTCTAAAGAAAGTCATTTTGATAAACAAGAAAGTCAAACTCACAAACTCAGTATATAATTGTTTGTGGGATAGTAATACTTTATATCAGATGCATCATCTGTAAGTGAATATTTGTATGCCCAGTATATTTTTAATCTAAAGTTAAGATGGTAATAGGCTTAAATATAAATTCTTGTAATAATTCCATGCATATTTTTATCAAATTTTCTAGACAAAATGTAGCTTTTAGAATTCCTTCCCTGGTCTTAATGTGAATTACCATGAGGTTTGGTATAAAGCAATACCACCTTAGTCATAATAACTTGTGATTCAGAATAAACTATGACTCCATCATAGTAAGCTTATTTAGCTTAAAAAGAGAATATGAGGATGGTGGATATATGTGCCTTAAAATAAACTATTAAAAATTAAGTGAAAATAGATTCAGTCATGTAAGAAAAAAAGTTCTCAATCTAAATTGTACTTGTCCTGGGAACACTGACCTCAGATACTACGTAGCATTTCTCAGAGATCAGTTTAGTTATAAACATTGGTAGACTTTTCAAATAGGAATTTTATTTATGTCAAGTGATTACTCAAATGAGAAAAACATATCATCCTCCCCATTACTGTTTACCTATGACTCAAACTTTGAATGATACCACAGGCATAAGTCAAGGAGGAAAGGAGAGGAAGATACATGGGAAAATCCTAATGCTCCCACTACCTTGGAATGATCCTCCTTTTCCCACAAGGCTGTTCCTAAAAGCCAGGTGTGATGAATGAGGGGATTAAGATGCATGTCCTAACTCCTATAAATAAGTACCTTCCATTAAATATCTGAATGTTCTAGTATTTTCTGAATGTTATGATAAAAGTGTTATGAATATGTCCACTGTGTTCAGCAAAACCAAGCATCTTACTGTTAGTTTCCAGCTACTGGAGTTATGATATTGCATCCATCATAAAGTACAATAATACCTCCTCCTTATTTGACTTTTTTTCTGAGGCTCTGGGTTTGATCCCCAGGACCACATAACTGGGAGAAGGATGTGGCAATCCACTCCTGAAGCAATCTGGAAACAATCATCCATTGAAAGCCTGCATAGGGTCACTATGAGTTGGACCTGACTCGACAGCACCTAACAACAACATCATCTACTAAGTACAAAGAACCACAACAAAAGAAATACCAGAAATCATTTAGAACAGTGGCATATTTATTGATAGTATACTGATATTTTGGTCAGTCCATTGAAGTCTGAGTGCTTAATAACCTAAATCTAACCAACATAGGGCAGTATAAGAATTGTGAAAGATATTTTGCCTCCAAGGTTCCTCCTTAGAATGGGATATCTCCTTTTGTTCTTTGTTTCCCCATCTAATGGCCTGGGTTTTTTTCTTCCAACTTTAAAAATCAGTAATAATAGCATACCAGTCTTGTTTAGTCATGGAAAATGTGTGAAGATAATTGTACTTTAAAAGTAAAATTAAGGAAGCTTTATAGATTATACATTTTAAGAGCATTTTAAGTGCATGTTAAGTACATTTTAAGGAGAGTTTTATTTTAGGAATCACCATAGAAACAGTAATTGGCATATGTTGTATTTTTATATGTAACGTTGTGTTGTTGTTAGGTGCCATCAAGTTGTGTCCGACTCATAGCTACCCTCATAGGGTTTTCAATGGCTGATTGTTTCCAGATTGCCTCAGGAATGGATTCCCATATCCATCTCCCATTTTTGTGGTGCTGGGAATCGAACTGGGGACCTCTAAGACTGCAGAGCAGCACTCTACCAACTGAGATAAATCCCAGCCCACATGTGTAACATATAAATTATAATTACAACATAAATTATATGTTTTACAAAATGTAAATGCTTGTTTTATTATCTTATCTATAGAAGCTTTTTGCCAGATTCCTTTCATTCTAAAGGAATTTCAGAGAGAAAAGGCAGCATTTAGGTGTACACAAATTTTTAGCCAATGGTACAAGTAAATATACTTTATAATTCACAATGTTTAAAATGTGAACTTCTTTTACTAATAATAGGATTAATCCTCTTCTCCATATACCTGCCTCCCAAAACTAATGTATTTCATAAAATAAAATGTAGTTTTCTATATTAAAGTCTCCTCAATTGAAAAACTAAGAATTCCTTCATATTAAAAATGTACGTAAAACTGGGCGACGTGGCTCACATCTGTAATCCCAGCAATTGGGGAAGCTAAGGCAGGAAGACTATGAGTTCAAGGTCAGAGGTAGCTTGCAGAACTTAAGAAGTCCTGTCTCAAAATAAAAAAGAAGGCCAGGCGCAGTGGCACATGCCTGTAATCCTAGCAACTCTGAAGGCAGAGACAAAAAGGATCATAAGTTCAAGGCCAGAGGCAATCTATATAATTTAGAACCTGTCTCAAGATAAAAAAAGTTAAAAAATGGGCTGGGGGTACAGCTCAGTGGTAGAGCACTTGCAAAGTATGTGAAATGACCTGGGCGTCATCCCCAGTACCAAAAAATAAAATAAAATAGGGACTGAAGATGCATCTCAGTGGAAGAGTGCCCTCCAGGTTCAATTCCCCAGTACCAGAAAAAATTGTACTTAAAGACATATGTTATCTTTGTTACAGGTTATTCAAATTGTAAATTCTGCACAATTAGTAATGTTATGGGGAAGGGAGTTAATGTGTCATCTGGTAATCACAGCATTTTGATCTATTCATAGTGATTGTAGTTTGAGTAGTCCTATCCAGAGTCAGTCATCCCATTTTCTGCCCCAGAAATACACTGACAAGATAATTGCCATTGGCAGCCACAGTTTAAATCCATTAATTTTCCAAGATGATTTTTAAAATCCAACTGAGTACATATGTCTATGCATGTAGACATATACATATATGTACATACTTACAGTCTGAGCAAATTCTCTCTTCCTCCTCCAGAAAACCTACAGGGACTTCCGATTGCAGGGTGTGTTGGAAGGAACACTGAACAGTAAGACATACGATACTCTGCATAGACGTCTAACAGTCGAGGAGGCCACAGCCTCAGTTTCAGAAGGAGGAGGACTTCAGGGCATTACTATGAAAGACAGTGATGAAGAAGAAGAAGAAGGCTGAGGACACACAGCTCTGTAAAAGGAAGGAGGACCTTGACATTGTTTTTGTGTACCTTGTCCTTGTAATTCTAGTTATTGTATGGGCCAATAAAAAAATACCTTTGTTTCTTTAGGAAATAAACTTGGAGGTAGAGACAAAGGGTAATAGGCTGAGCGTTTTTTGGAAGATCACCCTTTTTTGTGTAGCTTGACCTAAATGAACTTTGGCTTTGTTTGTAATTGACATGAACTTTTTAGTTTCCTTTTTTTTAAAGCAAATTAGACTTTTTTTTCTGTAGTTGTATCAAAGTAATGTCCTGTGTATAAAGTGAGATATGTTCTTCCCATAATACAACATTGAGAGCAGAAACCACTTCTGATCACTGCACCAACTGTATTGTACCTTTGTTAAATTGGTGTGTACCTTACAGTTTATAATTTACACTCAAGTTTTGTTTTGTAGTTGATTTGCTGCTGTTGTGATATGTACAAAATCTCTTACCTTGGTTTTTATTAGTCTGAATTGGTCTTCAGATGTAATCCTGGGCTTAAAGGACTGCCAAACCCAAATATAGTCTAGATTATCCACTGGCCTTGTGTCTTGTTCTGAACCTTTCTTTCAAGTACAAGAAATCCCAAGGTGTGCTTCCAGCAACATACCATATTCTCCTACTTCTAAGTGTAATAGCTTGCAGGCAATAAAAATCCATTTGGTTATAACAACTTCTGTATATATTATAACCATATAGATTAAATGCAGTAGGAAAATATTTGCAGTATTTCAAACATCCAAACTCTTCGGCTTTGTGTTTTTGTTTTGTATTTGTTTTGTGATGTTTTGTTTTCAAATAAGCAAAAGTTGTGAACATCGTGGTTTTTACCTAGTAGGTCTGCAAATTTGTTAAAAGAATTATTATGGCAGCATAGATCCATAGCAAAGGAAATGTTAACTACATACTCTAGTAGTGTATATTATTAGCTAATATTAATAGTTAATGTTAATTAATAATTTGTAATATTAGTAATGTTAACTAGCATTTGGCACTGCTAATGATAATTCCCTCAAAATGTTTTCTTGCTAGATTTTTGAATGATACAGTGTTATGCTTTGTAATTTCTCTATGAATTTTTATTTTTGAAATTTTTCTTAAAATATACTGGCATATTGTGCTACTGCATTCATTAATAAGTAAAAATTTTTTGACATAAGGTCTTACTGTGTTGCCCAGTTTGGTCTTGAACTCTGGGCTCAAGCGATCCTCAACCTCTTACATAGCTGGGATTACAGGTGTGCATCACACCAACCACACCCAGCTACACTCATACATTTTAAAAATAATAATTTAGGCAAAATAAGAAGATATCCCTGAATTCACAGAAAGTTATGTTCTAAAGCTTCAAAACTGAGACATACTGGACTTCTAAATTTGTTCTCTGAAGATATTATAAACCCAGTCTAACCCAGACTAATGCACAAAAGTTCTTTTATCCATAGTTATTATGTAGTACTGTTTGGATCCAATTGTTAGGTCTTAGGGGTAAGATAACAAGATAACATGAAAGAAGACAGTTTTCTCCCCATTCCTGAGACTAACTACAAAGCCAGTGTTCTTGAAATCAGTTTGTCCTGGGATGCCCTCTTCTTCTGGAATGCCTTTCTTCCCCATCTTCAGGCTCAAGTATTCTTTTCTTCAAGCCCCCAGGTGTCCAGTTATTGCTACCCTAAACTCCTCAATAGTATTCTCCCCAAGCTTGCTTCTCCCCCACTCTACTCAGATTGTCCTTTTTCTTTTCTTTTTTCTTTTTCTTTGTTTTTGCTCAGTTGGTAGAGTACCAATCTGTGCTGTCTGAGGCCCTGGTTTCAATCCCCAGCATTGCAAAAATGGGAGAAGGACCTAACAGCCCATACCAAAAATAATCCCAAAACAACCACCATTGAAAACCCTGTGAATACCAGAGAAGCACTGACATACTGCTGGGCATAGTACAGTATCAGGGAGTATTTCGTTTTGTACACAGGGCCGCTATAAGTCAGACCCAACTCCACAGCACCTAATGTGTGCACGCGTGCTGGGGATTGAACCCGGGCCTCATGCACACTGAGACCACACTATGGCTGAGCCACTCCCCTGGCCCCCTTCTTTTCCTTTAAGGACAATGTCTATTTCCTTGATAGGGTTCAGATTAGTGTAAGTGACTCCTGTTGTCCTAAAGTGTGAATAATGGGTGACACTCCCTCCCATCAGTCTTATCTCTATTGTTGTTGTTGTTGTTAGGTGCCCTCCAGTCGGTATCCGTCTGTACAATAGGAGAAACACTATTGTCAGTGCTTCTCTGCTGTTCATGGGGTTTTCAATGGCAGATTGATTTTTGGGAGGGGGTTGCCAGGTCCTTCTCCCAAGCCTACAGCTTCTGGTGTTCCCAGGTGGTCTCCCATCCAGGTACTAACCAGGCCCAGCCCTGCTTAGCTTCTGAGATCTGACAGGATCAGATGCCACAGGGCTACCGCTGCAGGCTATCTCTGTTGGAACTCTTTTTAAAAACTAAGTTTGTGTTCAAAGACCTGGTGTAGGTGACAGGAATCAGTAGTAAAGGGGAAAGCAGGTGGTGCGGGGAAATTCTGGAGACCAGCAGGGTTTTGTGCCAGCCCTGCCTGTTCTGCCTGCCAGTGGCATCCTGGGCTGGTCAGACTCCTGACGGTTTTCTGGATTTTGATGTTCTTTGCTTCTTGCTTTCTACACCCAAGAGATTTCTGAGCTCCGTTGCCTACTTCCACCCCAGTGTGTCCAAGGCAAGGACAATCACAGCCCAAGGCAGGTCGTGGAGCTGCTCACATTTTTATGACGACTACCTATACTCATCTCTGAGCCACAAAAAGTGTGGGAAGAAAATTTTATAAAGTAGCTCAGAAAAAGTGAAAAATGTTTTTTTGGGCTTTTGCCCAGAAATTTTCTTCAGTTCAACTGCAAATGGCTTGAGATGACTTAATTATTCGTTGGTGTGTGCAGCCATTAGGATGAATGCCCAAGCATCTGTCTATTAGAAGCAAGTTTTGTATGGCATTAATCTTTTAAAAAAATACTTTTTTAGAAAAAAAGAAAAAGTTTAATTGAATTCCTAAAAGGCCTTGCAGAATTTTTGACGTCAAATCGTGTTTAACTTAAGTAGTTCTACCCTCCTAAATTAAATGACTTGGGGAAATGGCAAAAAATAAATAAATAAATTACATTTTTTGGACAGTTTAATAATAAGCTCTGCAAGAGAAAGTAACTAATACGGCCTAATGTCCAACTGGAATAGATTTATTCAATAACCCTCTAAAAGGAAAGTTTCATCAAACACTTGTTGAAGAAAAATAATAATAAAGCCTTTTCCCGGAAAGAAAACGCGCCACATAGAGTTCAATGGAAACCTCTTTGCTCCAGCTGTGGGTCATTTTTGCATTCATGTATTTTTCCACTTGAATTCCCTTTAGCCCTGGCTCATTGTCCCTCGCTCAGGAGAAGGGATTTCCTGCTCCTTTTCTCCTAAACGCCCGTGCAGAGAGTCTTGGGGCTCCTCTCCCCGCCCAGGATCCTGGCCCGGCCTGGCGTCGCTCTCTTCCTCCTCCCCCAGCGGCCGGCTGGGAGAGTGTCCATGACTTCTTACAGGTGCGCTTCGAGCCCCGAAACCCTTTTCCGCTGCAGATGTTCGCCTCCTGCGAGGGGCGCGCAGTGCGAATCGCTGCGGGGACCGAGGCAGCGGTCAGCTGCAGCAGGGCGCCACGCGCGCCCGAAGCTCCCCTGACCCTGGCGCACCCAGCGCGGTCCCCGCCTGCCGAACCCCGCCCGCCGGCGTTTGGGAGAAGGACCCGACCGGAGAGATTCGAGCCAGAGCTTCGTGCCGCTTATTCTTATTCCCAGAACACAAAATGGAAATTTCCTGGTTTGGGTCCCTAAAGGGAGGTGATAGATCGATGCTCCTGAGAGATGTTCACGCACGGCCGGGCTTCCAGGCATCCGCACTTGGGGTTAGCAGCCCAGCCGGCCACCGAGCTCTCTGCGGCTCTATTTTCAGCCTCCCCAAGCCCCCGTGGACGTCCCTCGGCCCACTCCACCCCTCTGGCTTTGTGCGGAATTTGGAGGCCTGCAGGGAGACTAAGGAGGGAGTCCTCCCCGCAGAAACCTTCGGGGAAAGGCCTGAGGTTGGTTGGCCTCGGTACTTTGCTGCAGATGGAGTTGAGTCCACAGGCCAGGTAGCGGTGAAGAGGGTCCAGGAGCAGCGACACACGCCTAAGGGGCGCAGCGCAGCTAAGCTCAGGACCAGGCTTTCCCAGGGCCACCCCATTGTCAGCCAAATATTGAGTGTAGAGCTACCTTAAACTGCTCTCTCCTGTGACATTGACCCTGATGTTGAAGGAAGCAGAGATCTTCCGGGCTGAGTGCAGAGCTCAGAGCCTGGGTTCAGAAACCTTCAGAGAGGGTCAAGCCCAGACTTCATCCATGTACAATATGTAATTGTTTTCAGTGAGAAGGAGGCGCTGGAGTGTGAGCCTGCTCCACCTACTGAAGAGGTGAGAGAAGAATTTGATCAGTCCCTAAATGAAGAAGATCCCTGCTTTTAAGGACTACCTGGAAGTGGGTCCATCTTACAGCACCTTGTGCCAGCTCAAAGAACCCAGACCTCAGTCAGAAAAGTCTGAGTTTGAATACCAAAAGCCACACCTCTCCCACGGATCTGAGCATTGTGGTCTTGGCCAAGTTTCTTAACCTTTCTGTAAAATAGGTGCTTAATGAGGGAGGTTGCTGTAAGGATTAGAGGCTTTACAAGTTGTGGCCATTATTAACTACTTAGTGTAGTGATGGATCCCAAGGAGGTCCTGAGAGACCTGCCTGGGCCAACGCGACCCACGAGTCTCACTGGCCATTCTACCTGGGGTTACCTCAGGGTACTTTTGCTTCAGAGGCAGCTCAAAGAATCCCCAGTCCCTCCCCTGATGTATCTGTGAACTGGCTAGAATTGTCCAGTCCAAAGGTTACATGGATGGCCAGCCAGCCTGGTGAGAGGAGACCAGGAGATGGGGAGGGACTGTGGCCTTCTCAAAGGATCAGCATTGCCAAAACAGCCCCTGAAGCTGCAGAGCTGGGAAGGAAAGCAGCTAAAGATGAATTGAGTCCATTTGGGAATGGTGGTGGTCAGGGACTCTGAGGGGCCAGACCTCAAGTACAGAATCCCACCCCTCAGGCTGTGGCAAGTGCTCTGAGTTCAACGGAGTGTCAGGGGCAAAGTAGAGTTCATTAACGTTTTCCAAGGTGTAAGGAGTATCTAGAAGGGAGCCCTGTGTCCCAGAACAAGCATGTGACACCAGGAAGCTCTTGCAAATTGTGAAGGGGAGAGGCCACAGGTGTCCCAGGGCCTCCCTGATGGTCTCAGGCACAGCAGAGAACTAGGTGCTTACAGGTGTTCAGAGAGAGCCAGCATCTAGCCCCGCCTGAGCTGCCAGGAAAACTCAAATGTCAGGGAGACTCAGTGTGGGAGGTACAGGGCATGTCCCAGGGCCACCACCCCAAAATCAACAGTGTTCCGGGAGTCCTTTGTCCTGTCCCTGTTGGGGCTGTGCACATCAGGTGTGGCCTTGGAGAGGCAGAAGCTGAACACTCACAAAAGAAGAAGATATGGTGCCCTGCATCTGGCTGGGATGGGAGGTCTATTTTTAACCTGAGAGCCATTCCCTATCCTAGCTGTGCCTTTTCAAGTGGCCAATTTGTAGCTTCTGAAGCCCAGACAATGGGACTTAATAGTGGAATGTTTTCAGTCTCCCTGTACTTTGCTACTTTACAGTGGCGGTGTGTGAATTTGTGTGCTTATTTTTGAATGACAGGGAAAAATCAACAAGTCCCCAATCTCCACCTACATTGTCTCCTCCTAGGATCAGTGATTCTCACTTCCAAGAGGAAGGGAAGACTTGATTTTAAGTGAAAAGTCGATTTCAAAACTATCAGACACAACAGTTATTCGTCCCACAGCCTGGTCTGTGTTTGTAGGGCATTTACACATAGATGACCACAGCAAGTCTCTGTGTAAAAATCAAAAGTGGTATGTCAAATTCTTTTATTTTCTGATCTAAATCAGAAAATTCTGATTCTGAATTTGCCTTTCAGCACCACCTCCTCCTCCTTGCCCTACAATATCTCTCTGGAGAGTGACTGAAAGAAAGAAAACTTGATTAAATGTTAAAGTTTATTCTACAGGGCATTTCCTTCACATGCCATTAAGCAATACTAACTGTATCTTTGGAAAGAGATTTTGGAAGGGAGGTAGAAAAAATTTCATTACAGGGGTCATATAGTAAAAGGTCAGAACCCAGCAGGACTGGGTCTCAAAAACAAGGGCAGGAAAAACAGGGAAGGGCCTAGAGAAGGAGCAAATTGTGGGAAGGTGGGGCTATTGTTAGGTTTCCTTGGCTGTGTAGTCTGGCAATAATTTTTTAAAAGTTACTTCAAAGTTACGCTATCAAAGAAGCTTATTTATCGTCATTCAAACACAACAGTTTTTTGTTGTTGTTGTTGCACTGTGTAATTACTACGTGTGTTCCTTCATAAAATTAGAAGAGTCTATGGAAAGTTGGTTAAGTTTAGAAATGCATAACTGCTTCTTAAGAAATGAAATCTGCTTTAATCAAACATTTCTTGAAAAGCTTTTGTGAAGGTTAATTCCCAAATCTAGAGAAGAAAGTGTTCAGGAGGGAATACAGAACAGAATGTAGGAGAGCTGGCCCCCAAGGACAAGGAAAGTCCTTAAGGTTGGGAAAAAACTTTTTTTACAAATGTCATTCTTATGTATATTTTAACATTTTCATATAGTTGATCTAAAATCTGTCACTGAGCAGAGAGGTTGTTTTTAAATCTAGTTGTCTGAAAATTTTGGAAAAGTTTACTGGTAACTTTTTAACAAGCTTTTCACACATGAAGTAGCTTTATTTTAAAATCTCTTTTCAGGCTAGGATGCAATGGAGAAGGCCTATAATCTCAGCGGCTAGGAGGGTTGAGGCGGTAGGATCGTGAGTTTGAGGCCAGAGGTAGCATGTGTAATTTAGTGAGACCCTGACTCAAATATTAAAAAGTTAAAAATGGGCTGGATGTGCAGTGCAGGGTAAAGCAATTGCAAAGTCAGTGCTAAGACCTGGGTTCATCCCCCAAGTAACACACACACACACACACACACACACACACACACACACACACACACACGAGCACAAATTTCTTTTCAATCTCAATGTCTGCCAGGTATGGAAGCTTCGATTTAGTTCCATTTTACAGGAAAACAATTCAAAGTGTCAATATCTGTCAATATCTTTTTCTGAACAAGGAGTCCACTAGCCATGTGGCTGTCCCAAACGGGGGCACCTGGGCTAAGAGGCAAAACAAGGGTGGAAAAATGGCTTCATTTTTTCCAGTGCCCCAAATGTCCAGGACAAATTGGTATATGAGAACTTATGAAGAACTTTCTTAAAAAGAAGGAAAGGTTGTTCTCTATTTCAACAGATGATTAAAGAACTCAGGCTTAAAAGGATAGGAGCAGGGAGGAGAAAGGATGAATCTTATCCCTTATAGAGGCAGCAACTAAGGGTAAGGAGGGGCAGAACAGACTGCCTATATTAGAAAAGCAAGTGGGTGTTTTCTTGACTTAAAATTCCAGGTTAGGCAGTTTTAAATCAAAACCTATAGAAATTAAAGTAACAACTGTGAGGTATTGATAGATAAGACTGAATGTTTAATATATGGCCAGTTTTGCTCCTGGATTTTGCAGAGTAAAGGATAACAGTAAAATACAGAAGACAGAGAAAGGGAAAGAAAAGCGTTTCCCATTTCCCATTTCCAGTGACGGGCCCCCACATTTAAATGAAAGGAGGGGAAAGCACAATTACACACTCAAGGCTGTGCCCTTGATCTTTCCAAGTGACTGTGGGCACCAGACTCACTTGGAAGACACAGCTCAGGACCCTCAGTGCTAAAATATGGACAGACTGGGATTCCAAAATCCTTGCGCCTGACCTTCCCCTTGCACCAAGTTCCACAGGGAATCATTGAGAAAATACTTGCAAGTGTAGCAGGGAATTTGAATTACTGATGGCATCTCAGTCAAATGCAAAAGTGGGGAGGCCGCCTAAACACGTATTCAATAGGAATGGGCAGCAATCACGTGCACCTCCATTCTTTATTTGAGTTAGCAAGTCAGAGCCCTGTTGACATCAGGGTCCTTCCTTCAGTAGATATGGAGGCCTTTGCTTATTTAGGGAAACAACAAATTGGAATTTCCTATTAATATTAAGGCATCTGCCAAATGATAATAAATCCTTTGGAAAGTGAGGATCCTCAATTATTAGCATGACTGCTGTCTTTTGTACACAGCCTATGGTTTTAATATAAAAAGAATCTTTTGCAGTTAACTCAGAAATCTAAATCAGCGTCCTTAAAGCCGATTTCTTTTTCTCTTCCCGTTTTCTCCCTCTTTTCCTCTCCTTTCAACAGTGGTGTGAAAGTTCAGATACTCTCGTCGTGAGTAAAAAGCTCTGAAAAGCAGCTCGTGTGCCAACACCGGGAACATATCCAGGTCCATGGCGCGAAAATGTAATATGTGCTGTTGAATTATTATTTTTGTCCTTTAGGTTTACATCTACGCCCTTGTATTATGTAAATTTCTGAGAAGCTGTGAATCACAGGGTTAGGGAGAGGAGGCTCCCCCTCCTCCCGCCGCCGCCGGCACAGGTAACAGGAACGGACCCCACTGAGTCTTTGAATGAGTCGCAGACTGGTTCGTTTCTTCCTGCAGCTTTTTACCCTGGACGCACCTTCCCTTCCCTCCCTTGACCCAGCCAGCCTGCGGCCGAGCGAGGCTGCGGCCCGGGCCTCCGGCCTGGGGCCCTGCGGCCGCGGGCCGCGTTGGTGACATCAGCGGCGAGCCCCCCGCCCCCCGAGGTCACCGCGCGCGCTGGGTGCTGCCCGCGAGTTTCCACTGTCAATACTGACGCGGGGCGCTTCTGCTTCGCGGGGTTTCCAGTACCCTCTTCCTCCGTGATCCTGACTGCGAGGACAGACCCCGTGTTGGTGAAATTCAAAGACTTGACGCGAATAAAGAAGGCGCAGGGAAGAGAAAGTGACGAGTAACTTCCAAATGAACTTGGGCTAAGAAAGCAGTCATTAAATCACTATCTGAAACAGGAGGAAGATTCCTTAGCCAAGAAGCAAGCTTCTTGGCGTTTGCTCAGCGAGGATGTTAGGGTTAAACTCCTCAAACACACATCGCAAGTACAGGCTGTGGGGGGGAGGAAAGAGGGCCAGGGCACCAGAGCGACCACCTCACCGGAGCGGGGCGCGCGCCGCGCTGAGCGCCGCAGGCCCGCGCGGGCCACAGAAGGCAGCCGGCCGAGGCCGCGGGGTCGTGTCCTTTGCAGCCTGCCGTCCATCCCCTATTTTGGAGGAGGCGCAGGGCTTGACCTGAGGACCTCGGGTACCCGAAGGACAAACTGAAGGGTGACCACAAGAGAATTAGATAGAAGGAAACGGCCCGCAGCAAGAGAATCCAGTTAGGAAATTCCCTCCTTTTCCCAGGGACCGTGGAGACCAACATAGGACACACCGACCACCAAGCACCCACCCAAGCGGTTTCCAAGGGAGGATTCGCGGGGGAGGGATATGGGCGAAAAAACCCACATTGCGCAATGGGCGTGAAAGGGTTTGGGACGGTATACCCAGAATTGCTGCCCAGTCTTTGAAATTAGTTTAGGAAGATGACAGACAAAACTAATAAAAAGAAGTTGTCGTTCCCGGTGAGGTGCGCCCCGTCACCAGGCCTGTCTGCTTTCCCCGACATCTAGATTAAAGGGCCCTTCAGTGGCACTCGGAGTCGTGAAAGCAAGGCTATTAGTGAAGATTCTGTTCAAAAACTTTTCAAACACGAGCTACCCGCCATCTGTTACTCGGTCTCTTAAACCGGATCCGGCGCCCCCTCTCGAAACCTTGGATCCCCCCCGCCTTTTTCAGCCTGCGGGGGACTGAGCCGCCCCGGGACCGGCGGGGATGCAGCGGGGGGAAGGGAGGAGCGTGATCGCGCCCGGGAGGAGCCGCCAGGCCCGCTGAGGCCGTGAGAGTGCGGAGTCCCGGAGTCCGCGGGACCCACCGGCGGGCCTTGCGCTTGGGAGACGCAAGCGGCGGCTGCAGAGCGAGGCCGGGCGCGCACGGGGCAGCCGGAGTCCGGGGAGGTCTGGGGGGCCGAGGCCGCCGGAGCCGCGCCCCAGTTCCCGCGTCTTCTCCATGCCTTTTAAGCCTCTCTCTCCAGCCCCTTCACGGCGGTCGCACCGAGCTCGACCACCTTCAGCCTGGCCAACGACATTTTTAGCTGTTGGTAATTCGTGATCAAGAAGCAAGAAGTGGGGAGCCCGACCGGGGCGACTTTGCAGCTTTTCTGTTTCACTTTGGGCTTCTACTAAGTGACTCTAGCAACAGCATGGTGACTCGGGCGGGGCGCCCCAGCTCCCACACCAGCAGCAGGCAGGCAGTTCCCCAGGGCCAGGGGGTGCCGGTCCGTGCGACGCTGGAGGCTGAGGCGGCCGAGGGCTGCGGGTCCACGCGGGGCGCGCCGGGGCCCGGGCAGCAGTTGGCCGGAGTTCAGGAGGTAACTGAATTTATAAAATGGGTCTTACAGATTTTCGTCTCAAGAATTTTGATTTATGTCTGTTGCTTCTCTATTTCTACAAGCTCATTCTTTGCTCTGTTGTTATTTCAATTTCTGTGATCGACTTTCACTTCACAGGATCACATAAAGAAGAAAGTTTGAAAATAACATCAGAACTGCTTTACGTCAGTATCAAGGAAAAAAGTGGCGCTATGTGTTGAATATGGTTTTTATTTTTGACCCAAAATGACTTTAAAAAATGGTTTGGGGACTGCAGCAAAACGCAGATCAGCCAACCACACTAATAAGCTTTTTCTACTGTAGGCAAGTTATCAGTGTGGAGAAGATAGCATGTTTGGGATATCCTCTTCTAATCGTTCGCCTTCCAACTTTCAGTAACACCTTTGCAAATTACAAACAAAATTTTGCTGCGTTTTCTTGCTTGACTTTTAATGCAGCTCCATGAAAATGTTGGAAAAACTGGGTTCCTTGCTTATGAACTTCTTTTTTTCCATCAAGTCCGGCCCTGAGTTAGCCTCGCAGTTTGGAGGGACCCACCTGATAAACCTGTGGAAACGGGGGAGAAAAATCCCAGCATTAGTGTCGGGGCAGAAACCAACAAGCCCAAGTGACAGCTGCAGCCTCATCAACAGCTCTCACGTTGAGGCTTTTCATTTTACAAACTGATTTGATATGTAAATGCTATTTTGTGAGGAATAAATTCACTGGATGTAAACGAAATCCTAATATAAAAGAATGGTAACAACAAAAGTCTAGAGGCAATCGATAAACTGCCCTCCTATTTCTCCTCTTCCAAAAGAGAATAGGGCTCAGTGAGTTCTCATGCCCCTAACCTGGGTGAGGCTGTCCTTCACAGGTTATACAAAATTAGCAAGAATTCTTTATTTCCTACCAGACTAACGAAAAGCACACCAGTAGGCTTAAGCTTGAACTTGTTGCCCATATCTTTGTTCACGTGCTGGAAAGTTAATTCCTACTGTGTATTCATTAACTAGTCTGAGGTACTCAGAAAGACTCTATCCTTGAACCATGCAGACCCTTCCTATTTATGTTCTATTCCATCACCCTGCCTCCATCACACATCACAAGAACAAAAGACCAGTTAGAGATAAAGACTGTAGAGGAATTTAGGAACGTTTTTCCTCTGCTAGACATGCAGTATATTGTTGGTAGTGCTATTTATTAAACAGGAAAAAGAGTGAATGCACCTGAATGCCTGAGGGGGGTCAGAATAATAATGATCCCTCCTGCTCCCCCTCTTTTAACTCACAGCAGCTAATAAGAAGTAAAATTAAAGCTGACTGTTACTTTTGTTGAAGGTCTGGGAGTCAGGATTGTTTGACAGACCCACAAACCCTAAATATATGACCAAGAACAAATCAATGCACTTGGCAGAATATTGGGTATGTTACAACATTTTCTAGATCTTTTTTTAAAAAAATTGACAGTATTTTGTGACTGATTAAGGAAGTATAATTAAAGATTATAGATTGGCAATTTATGGCTCTATCACATTACTTTTTGTTTCAGATTGCAGTAATGTTCTCCAGAAACTACATTTGCTTGTGACAGGTACTTAAGTAAAAAGTCTGGGAAAATTGTGCAAGTTCTTCAGTAAAATCAGGAATACAGTTTAGAAACATTGAAATCAAGTAAGATTCCGCAGGGGAAAAAGTAAAAGGATAACTTTTAATTATTCTGGAGGAGTAGGACTGTTTTCTTATTTTTCAGAACGTCTTAACCCAAGTGTTTTCTCTGGCATCTTCTTACCAAGGACTGGTCTGACTCAGGATATCTCATGTAGGACAAACCAAATAGTTAAAATTCAACTTCCATCAGGATTTAAAGTGGATGGGTAGGGCAATTAAATATCAGCTCTGGGGGGAAAATAGCATTATAAGATTCTTCAAGAAAATCCATAGAATCTATAGTAGAGTTTCTGTTTTGCCATTAACAAAACAAATAATGGTTCCCAACATTCTTTTTAGTAAATTAAACAATTTAAGTGTTGAACATTTTAGAAACTTCTGTTTCCCAAATATGCTCTACATTTACTACCTTTTCTGTTATTTTCAAGTATTTGGAAATAAGACGAAGTATGAATATATTTGACAATGAGATAAGAAAAACCCTTGCTAAATACATTTTGCAGATTAAGACAATCATTATAGAGATATTAAAAGTTAACACGTTTCTATTATATTTCCAATGGAGCATATTGACAGACGTTGGCATATCAAGACTCATGTATGTAAAGCACATCTTTAGTCTTTGGGATTAGCAAAATTAGGGATTTCTTAAAAGAAGGGCATAATTGATGCCTTGCTATATTTGTGTTGCTCAGATGGCACTTTCAAACACTTGCCAAAAAGACAAATCTCGAAAAGGCCAGTGAAAAGCAAACTTTCGAAATGTTAACTATACAAAGCATGTGTGCCCAGTAGCCAAGATTTTTCCTCTTTAATTTAGTGTCCGCTAAAGCAGACACTTATAGAGGTCAAATGAAGGCTCTTTAGCCGTTAGAGAGGGGGAGGGGGAGGGAGAATGAGAAGAAGGAGGGACACGCGACAAACGTAAAACAAACTGGTGGCATTCAGTCAAAAAGGCAGGTAACGTTCCGGAGGCGGGTGAGTTGTACAAGTCAGCTGGGCGCGCCAGAGCTTTCCACAGCCGGGCTATTTCGTGCTTCTGGGCTTGTTTCTTTAAACCTGGGCCTGCGATGAAGGAGGGCAGCAGGAGGGGAATTTTTCGCTGTTTGGGAAGTGGCAGGTAGGAAAGGGAACCTGATCCGCCCCCAAAGGCCGCAATTAAAGTCTTTACCTCTACCCATCTGTCGTGGGACAGGGACGCCCCCCACCCCCACCTTCCTCCAGCAAAACCCGTCCTGAGCGGCCTTTGTGTAAGCAGGGGACTGAAGGAGAAAGATTCTGCGACCCCAAGAGCAAAAGGAAAGAAAATTTCCAGTTTGGGGAAACCCAGATCAAAGACGTCTTCGAAGCGCTTCCCAGGTGGTGTGGTCGCTCTTTCCCTGCTCTGCCCCGGTGCACTGGTTCCACGCCTGCCGCATTTGTCTTCCCAGCCCGAAGCCACCCGGAGACCTGAAAGTCGGCCTAGCTGCTGAGGCCGGTCACAGCGAGCCAGACCTTTACTCCATCTGCCCTCTTAGCCGCCCGCAGCTTCAAACAGGGCTCACCCCGCCCCACCCCCATTTCTCCAGCCCGATTTCTCCACCACCCGCTCAGCTTCCCTCCCCTGCTGTTGGGCGGCTACAGCGCGCGCATTCTCAAGCCAAGCTCTCTTCGTTTCCACCCCTCTTGGCCCCCGGGGCGAGGGATGGATTGACTCTCCAGTAAAGCTAGAGTGAGGCTGAGGACCCAGGGTCCCCGGCCTGTCACATGCTGGACATAGGGTATGGATGAGGGAAGGTTTTGAGGTTAATGTCCTCCTTTTGAGGTCCAACTTGGCATCTTTAGGAGAAATTGGTGAGGGACGCAACAATTCCAAGGTTTCTACTTCGCCTTCATCCAGCCTCCCACCCAGAGCTCTCACAGGACGACACACAACGCGTGGCCAGATACATGGCACCCGTTCCACACTCATCCACTCAGGGTTAACTCACCAGCCAGATGGCACCCTGCACTAGGCGGGAGAGTACTTACCCCAGCCTCCAAACCTTGCGGCCCTGGGCTCGCAGCTCTGCGCTCTCTCTAGGCGTCCTGGCCCCGGCTCACAGCCCTTCCAGCCTAACCCCAGGGCTCAGCGACCCGTGCAATTGCAGCCTTGCAACCTGCTGAACCGAGAAAGGTGCGCACAGTTGTTCTCCGCGCGTTCCGGCCTGAGCAGCGGGAACTCGCCCAGAGCCCAACCACCGGCATCTTCCGTGAACCAGCGAACACGCCGACCGCTCCGCCCCAGTTTGGGCCCAGGCGCCATACCAAAGGGGGCGCCCGGTTGGGGGGCGGCGGGTTTGCAGAGACCTGGTCTCCACGCGCTCTTTGGGGGGCACAAGTGTGAGCGGTAGCTACTACCTGGCTGCCAGCAGTTCGCCTTGCTCGCAGCACCGCTGCGCAGACGCCCTGGCTGCCGCCTGCCCCGCTTCCAGGAGGCTCGCCGACACCCGCAGCCGGTGCGGTGGTCAACAAATCCTAGCTCCCTTCTCCTGCTTTGGACATTCGGAATTTAAATGCTGTGCTCAGGGAGAGCTCTGAGCGCACGTTCTTTACAGAAGTGCTTTTTCCGGGTTCTGAATGGAAGCTCGTGGAAGCGCGCGCTCGCGTGTGTCTGTGTGCATCGGGGTGGGGTCCGATCTGAGTCAACGTTTCTTGCAGCTCCTCAACTTTGTGGGTGGGAGCGCGTCTTTCCCAGGCCTACGGCTGCGGGCATGGCCTTTACAAAACCACACACACACGCGCAGAAGCAGCCTCCCAAGGCCTTTAATTCTCAGGGGCATTTGGGGAGGCCAGTTACCTGCTGGCATCTTCCAAACGGTCCAGCCTCGGTTCGGGCCGTGGAGACTCCAGGATGCAGGGAGCGTGCAGCCCTCGGCCCCGGAGAAAGAAGGTGGGCTGCGGAGCAGGCAGCACGGCCCCGATCCCGGCTCAAGGGAACCAAGCAAGGAGACCTCGGATGTTGTTGCTGGAGGCTCCCTGGCCAAGACTTTCTGAAACCTGGCCTTTGATAAATATAGCCTGGCATTTGCCCCTGAATTAGAGTGCTTCCTTATTTAGCCCTCGCACAATGATTTTAGATGATGTCACTTACAGCTAAACGAGAAAATTGATCTCAGATTTGCTCGGCCTCTAAAGCCTGGTTAAGCAGATTGAGAATTAAAAAGACAGAGGAAGCAAGGGGGAGGGGTGGCTGTAGGGTAGCAAAGAGTACTCGGGCAAGTGCGTGCGCCTAGGGAAGGGCGCCGCGCGCAGCCGAGGGCGCCTCCGCCTCTTTTGGGCGGGGGAACCTCGCTCACCAATGAAAAGTAGACACTGACTGCCGAGGGAAAAAAAAAGTTTTCCTGTTGACTGTTGGAAGCGAATTGAGCAATTATCTAGTTTACCTTCTCCTCTTGGAACTTAACGATTGGCGAGATCTTGGCTGCGTTATTGACACAACACTTTCTATTGATAGAAATAAGTAGTGATTGTCCCCGAGTCATTGGTGCGCCAAGAACTCTGCGATGGGCTGGCGGGAGTCCATTGGGCTGGGCAGGCAGGTTCGGCTTGTGATGCTGGGGAGGAGTAGGAGGAGGCTGCTGGTGGTGATGGTGCCCGTCCGCCTCTCCGCAGGTCTGTGACAAGCAGGGAACGAGGCAACGACCGCGCAGCCCAGCCCCGGCTGACTGACGCCGGAGACTCAGACATGGACAGTAGCTGCCACAACGCGACCACCAAAATGCTAGCGACGGCTCCAGCCCGGGGCAGCGTGATGAGCACATCTAAACCCTTGGCTTTTTCCATCGAACGAATCATGGCGCGCACCCCTGAGCCCAAGGCCCTGCCTGTCCCCCACTTCCTGCAGGGATCTGTGCCCAAGGGAGATCCCAAGCACTCTCTGCATCTCAACTCGTCGATCCCCTGCATGATCCCCTTCGTGCCTGTAGCGTACGACACGAGCTCCAGGACGGGAGCGACGGGCTCGGAGCCTCGGAAGACGAGTCTGGAGGCCCCGGCGGCGCCTGCGGTGGCGCCCACGGCTCCCGCTTTCAGCTGTAGCGACCTGCTCAACTGCGCGCTGAGTCTCAAGGGCGACCTGGCCCGCGATGCGCTGCCTCTGCAGCAGTACAAGCTGGTAAGGCCGCGTGTGGTCAACCACTCCTCCTTCCACGCCATGGGCACTCTGTGCTACCTGAACCGAGGTGACGGCCCGTGCCACCCTGCTGCCGGCGTGAACATCCACCCCGTGGCCTCCTACTTTCTCAGTTCTCCTTTGCACCCGCAGCCAAAAACCTATTTAGCTGAAAGGAATAAACTGGTGGTCCCGGCGGTGGAGAAGTACCCTTCGGGAGTAGCTTTCAAAGACCTGTCCCAAGCTCAGCTGCAGCATTACATGAAAGAGAGCGCCCAACTTTTGTCGGAAAAAATTTCGTTCAAAACCTCGGATTTTAGTCGAGGATCTCCTAATGCCAAGCCCAAAGTGTTCACCTGTGAAGTATGCGGAAAGGCAAGTACCAAGTAGAAGAGAGATCCTTCCTTCCTTCCTCCCTCCCTCCCTCCCTCCCTCCCTCCCTTCCTTCCTTTTTTCCTTGCTTCTTGTTGTTGTGGGGGTAATTATCTGTATACACTTATTATACTTCCTTCCCTCTGCCCAGTTTTATTTCAACTTGCTTGTTTAGCTAACTTGTTCTACCTGTGTTTAATTTTAAGGTCTTTAACGCGCACTATAACTTAACCCGTCACATGCCAGTGCATACAGGAGCCAGACCCTTCGTTTGCAAAGTGTGTGGAAAAGGTTTCCGGCAAGCCAGCACCTTGTGCAGGCACAAGATCATTCACACGCAGGTGTGTTCATCTGTCAGTTTGACCTGTTATCCTTTTGAACTGTTTGTAGAAAAAAAAGATGATTAATAGTGCCTTAGTCTTTAGCGTAAGATTTGCTTAAATGTGCTGGCTGGACAGCAGGAGAAGCCTTGTATTGTTTGCCTTTGTTCTGCTTGAAAGCACTAGAGCATTACTGTGTTTTGCTCCCAAGACTTCATGTAATAATAACAAAATATCTTCAATTCTCTGCCTTTTCCCCCTCTCACTTAGGAGAAACCTCACAAATGCAACCAGTGTGGGAAAGCTTTTAATAGAAGTTCCACTTTAAACACGCATACCCGAATACACGCAGGCTATAAGCCGTTTGTATGTGAATTCTGTGGCAAAGGATTTCATCAAAAAGGTATGGAACCAAGGAGATATTTTCTTTCATGGTGATCATAACAAAAGGCATACTTAATCTTTTCAGGATTTTTTTTTTTTTTTACAAAACGACTTATAACGTGCAACTAGTTACCTGGGGCATAGGTTGTCATTCTAACTCTGCTCAGTGTTAGAGAAAGCCATGGTTCAGATACCGAAGGGATATTTCTTTTTAAGGACCAGTTCTCGTTTTGTACAATTGGATTAATGAGTGTGTATTAGAATGGTAGAGGAAAAGCCCTGACTCTTAACTTTAAAAAGGAACTTAGGGGGGCAGTTGCCCTGCACCTGGGCTTAGTGTCCTGGCTGCTCTTCACCTTGCCTTGCTACCTCTGATGCTGCCTCCCCTCCTTCTCGAGCTCTCTCCAGAACCTCACCCCTGTCATTTGTCTGTCTCAGGAAATTACAAAAACCACAAGTTGACCCACAGCGGGGAGAAGCAGTTCAAGTGCAATATCTGCAACAAGGCTTTCCACCAGGTCTACAACCTCACCTTCCACATGCACACGCACAATGACAAGAAGCCTTTCACCTGCCCCACGTGCGGCAAGGGCTTCTGCAGGAACTTTGACCTCAAGAAGCACGTCCGCAAGCTGCACGACAGCAGCCTGGGGCTGGCCCGCACAGCCGCAGGGGAGCCGGGCAGCGACCCGCCACCTCCGCTGCAGCAGCCGCCTCCTGCGACTCTGCAGCCTCTGCAGGCTCCTTTGCCGCCCCCCGGGTCTCTGCAGCCCGGGCTCCACCAGGGCCACCAGTGATAGAGGCCAAGGTTCCTCCCAACCCCAGCCAGGGGACCCCGCTGCAGAGGGAGCGGAAGACTAGACCTGGACCTCCTGGTCCAAGCTGGTCTGCAGAACCCAGGGCATGTTGGGTCCCGCACTTCAGGGCGGACCAGAAGCCTCTGCGTTCCTTGGCCTTTCGCTTCTTGCATGCTCCTGCTGAATGGTTTTGTGTATTATATTCTATATAGGCACTAACAATTATGAGAAATTTGGAGGGCTTTATTTCATTTTTTTTTTTTTAATTTGGAAAGATTTCATCTCGGGTGGAGAGATGGTGTTTGGTTCGTTTTTTAAACCAATTTCTGCTGTATTTATTGAGATCTGTATTATTCTACCCGGGAATGCTGCACCATTTTAATTTTATGATTGTATATATTTCCATTGTGTCGATTTTGCCGTCTCAAATGCCTGCTGATTGTTACTCATTTCCTCCTCCCCGAAGTAACAAAACATTGTGTGTATGTTATATATACACACACATAAGATGTGTGTGCCTGTAAAGGCACATTCCCCACTCGTGAGCACACACATACACGATATACGTACATACACATTAGATAAGGGTGGCTCATTATGAATGAATTTGAATTTTGGTTTTGGTTCTTGCACGTGGAATTTGATTCATTGACTGTTGGAAATAAATACTTGGAATATGCTTATTTAATCAACACACTTTAGGGCTTGGTTCTCATTATTCAGCCACGGATCTTTGGTTCTTACCCTCACATCCACCTTCCTTTTTAAATAGTTCAATTTTGGATTAATACTACCTCGTGTTTTGATTTGAATATTCACCAAGTATAAATAGTCTTTCCAGATGGCTATCGCTTTGGGTAAGATTATGAAATTTGGTAAAGTTCAGAGACAGGAGAAGTGTATTTTTTTTTTCTCAGAGAAATATGACTTTGACTTGGGCCTTGTGATAGAGCTGCAGTGCCCAAGTAAAGCGGGCACGATGTATCTAGGAGCAGGGTGCCGTGTACATTTCCACCAACACCTTACAATAATATCATGTAGAAAAGTTTGCATCCTCAAGGAGCACACTGACTCGTACCCAGCTGGCAAAGAGAGCCCCCGTGTTTTTCTGCGTGTGTGCATGTTTATAGACGAATATACTGCCATTCAAGGAGCAAACATGGATGGAAACCAAACGGTGGCGGGTGCCAGGTCCTTGAAACGCTTCAAGTGCTAATCAGCAGCTCTGCTGTGAGCTCGAGCTCTGGTGTTTTCTAACTGCAAGTCTCTCCTGTTTCCTTGCCAAAACAGTGAAACAACTGCTAAAGACTTTAATTAAGAGGGGTAATTAGTTCAGATTTATCAAAGCCGCGTTGTTATACTATTAGCTGCTCAGTAGAAGCTGCCAGACAAACTCGCAGCCCAGCGCCGTGGGCCCGCCACAGCGGGGCCCCATCCGGGGAGAGGGGCTGTGGGGAGCGGGCGGCAGGGATCCCCGCCTCGCCGCCCCGATCCCCGCCGCCCCTGGGAGCCCCGGGCAGGCCCCGCCAGCCAGGTGGGTGTGTCTCGGCTCCTCCCTCGGCACCACGCGATCCAGCCGGGGCTCGCGGCGGCGAGAGTCCTTCGCGGGTCTACACCGCGGGAGCCGGCTCCACAGAGCCCAAGGACTTTCTTCTCGTGCCTGGAGCGGGGTGGTCTTGCCAACCCCAGGATCCCCTGACAGTTGAGGGAAAGACACTGGGGTGGGGGGAGAGTTTAAATCTGCAGTGACGCCTCGTTTCTGTGTGTCCTACTGCGCCCAAGGAGAGGTAGCGCCACGCGACCAAAGGCTCGGTGGGGGCGGGAGCTGAGCAGGGGGCACCACAGGGGCGCGGCTGCGACTTCCTGGGCTACCCGAGCTCACACTGCAAGGCCAGGGAGGGCTGGCGGCTCTGGGAGCCACCAATGGCCTCGGAGGCAGGAAGGGGACTAAGGCCCCCGGTGGGCGAGGGCGTGAACGAGCCCCACGGAGACCTCCAACTCGTCCTGCCAGGGCCCCTCCTGGATTGGCAAAAGAGGTGGGAGTAGTCGGAGAGTCCTGGGGTGGGATGAGCCAGCGAGGCCAGGGAAAACGGCGAGGTCTTGACACCTGGTGCAGGCAGACATGGGGCCCAGACTTACCCAGTGCCAGGCTCCGCACGCAAACGACACTGGGACAACTACCAGCCCAGGGATCCTTAGATCAAAGCCTGACTTTTCCTTTCTCTTTCCTTCCTTCTTTTTTTCTTTCTTTCTCTTTCTTTCTTTCTTTTTTTCTTTTCTCTCTCTCTCTCTCTCTCTCTCTCTCTCTCTCTCTCTCTCTCTCTCTTTCACCTGATCTATTCACACCTCCACTTATTCTTTGTTGAGATCAAATCCACGTTAGATCTGATTAGAAAGCGATGGAGACTTTAGTGATTCCATAGGTGGATAGATTCTCAGCCTGCGTGTTCCACGTAAGCATCATTTCTCTGTATATGGGAGACCTGGTAATCTTGTTCCAGGCGCTGGCCACATTTCTTCACAGCTGCTAGTGCAGCGGAGGGAGTTTGGGAAAATGCGTCCGTGGTGGTTAGCCACCTTTTCAAAGTGGCTTAGTTGGATCTCGAGAACATTTGTTTTCTTTGAGGAAGCACAATGAGATCAGGGATCAGTATAGCTTGCGATGTATACAATCAAGTTAAATGGCAGAAAAAGGCCTTTGCCTCTTGAACTTATTCTCAATAAGTTATCTGAACTTATTTTCAAAATCCAGGATGTAATTTCTCTAGACATTCAAGGTGACATGATTGTGCTGTGTGGGAAACACAATGAATATTGTTGAGGAAGATTACTAAACCATAAAATATTTTCAATTGGGGAGTGTTTATTTGTGGTATTTTCACTTCCCATGACAGTGTGCTTTGATGTACTGAGTAAAAATGTCTTTTATGGAAGGAAAGAGTTGGTTCGTGGCAAGATAAGAAAGAAGGAGACAGAGGGAAAAAGAAAGAGAAGAAGAAAGAAGGATAAGGAGGAGGAAGAAGGAGAAGAAGGAAGAAGAAAGGAGAAGAAGGAGGAGGAGGAGAAAAGGGAAAGAAAAGAAAATTAGAGAAGGAAAGACCCCAAAATAGAGTATCTATTACTGTAATTTGGGATCACTTTGTATAAGGTTTGACTCAAGATGATACAATAGTGCAAGTGAAGGCAAGCAGGACAAAACTGTTGTCTGTCAGATCCCAGGTTTGAGCAGCTTGGAGTGTTGCTGATGAAGCAGAGGAGGCCAAAAGGAAATTCTCTGAAACTAAGCACTCAGCAGAACTACTTGATAGGAGGTGAATTATCAATGAACTTTGATTCATGACAAAGCTCTCAGAGCTTACAGTACATCAAGAAGTATCTCCTTAAGGAGAGTATGAGTTTAGGGATTAAGTTTATGGGGGAAAATTGATAAAATGGGCCACTTAGCTGATAGTCAATGGAAGGCCTTATAGTTCTCCCTCTTCCCCCAGGAAATATTGACAGGTGATTTTTTTCCCTTGACTATCTAATCTCTCTCTGTGTGTGTATGTCTATGTTCGTGTGCATGTCTATGTCAGCTTGCATAGATTTTTATGCTTATTCATAAAACAAATACCATAAAAGTATATACAGCCATTTGGCTTTGCCCCAGTCCACCCTCTTTTTACTGGATGTCAACCAACGAATTCTCTAGTGAGGATCGAGGCCAGTTAAATTATGCACTGAGGGAAATGTTTTATCTTCAAATTCCTCCATTAAAATTAGCTTTTGGTGCAGAGGGAGGTAGCCGAATATTATAAAACAGAACTAATGATATAAGTAGTTAAATCCTATTTAACACAGAACTCAAATCCAGATTTCTAAGAATAATGTTATAATTTGTTCAAACTTACAAAATTTTAGTTTAAGAACAAGTTACTATGTAAAATTAGGACTAAGTTGTCACATTTTAGTAGCAAATGAAAGCATTGTTTAGGAGCCTCATCAAAGCAATTACTTGTCAGTGTGGTTTGAAGTTTAGTTTCTTATTGAACTTTGTTCTTTTCCAAATGTAGGAAAAAACTAAGCTACAAGACTCAATGGAGTCATAATTTCCTAAATCCTTGGATCATGTTTAGTAGATTTTCCCTTTATATTAGCTATTAATGTCAGAAATCATAATTTTCCTGCAACTGGCAAAATCTTAAAAAATTGAATGGATGTGATGTAATGGGTATGTTTGGGGATAAAACATGCAATTATAAAATATAAATAATCTCAATTTCAAAAGTGGAACAGAAACAAAAATGATTTTTTATCACTTTTAAACCCTTGTATTGAGTAAATCTTTGTTATTCATAAAATTTATCATAAAGGATCATGACTTTCTCTGTTACCAAACAGCGTGCATCTTAAAGAGCATGAAAATTAAAGCCAACTAAGTTCCAAAGGTTAAGAATATGAACATGTTGGCTGTTGAGAGAAAAAGTAATTTCAAAGTTTTTGCTATGTTTTGCTGGAAATAGATTACTCTCACACAAAAAGTTAATATGTTTTATTGGATAATTAAAAACTGAAAAATAAAGTGTATTTCTAAGTAGAAGATACCTTGCTATAAATTTCATTGCTTCTAGGAATTAATGTGTGCGCCCATTCCAGCTGGAGGGCAAAGTAGAAATAAATAATAATATATGAACAAACATTTCTGTCAGTGTTAAAGCTATTGCCAGTGTAAGGCAGCCTAGGTTATCTCACTCCCTGCGATAGAGAAGAGAAAGTCTAGTGTCTAAACCTTGGTAGAAAAATATCCCTCTGTTGTCATATTTTCTGCATGCTTTGTGACATGTTACCTATAACAAACTTTGAGGATAAGTCAAAATTCATCATACAGTAGAATAGGAACAAAATTATCACAAATAACCATGTGTAATGTGTGTTCAAGATTGAGGTGGCGTTAGTGTCAAATGAAATCATGTTGCTATTGGTCTTAGGGAGATTAAGTTACTAAGTAAAGATAGAATAAAGTTCTGCCAATACAAATCTCCAGGGGTAGTATTTTGCTGTCGAAAAAACAAATGTTGCTCAGGTACATAGGTGTGCAAATGAGAGAAATCATCACGTATCAGTTCCTAACTGGAGCTAGAAAACTCTCACAAAATGAAGAGCAGATCACCAACTTGGTTTAACTTTCTTCTTCTGGATAAGGATAATATCCTCTTTGTGCAGAGAAATCTGAAAGTTCAGAACAATGCACAGCCCTCTAGTCACAGTAACAAATAAGATGAAATATTTTGAGGATTCAAAATAGAACTGTGGTTTTTCAATTAAATGTGAACCAAACTCAGAGTGTGTGTCTTAACTTGACTAAGCTTTGCCATAACAAAACACAATGGACTGGGTGATTTAAACAATTGAAATTTATTTTCTCACAGTTCTGGAGTCTGGAAGTCCCTGATCAATTTGAGAGAATGACCTTATTCTAGTGAGGTCTCATGTTCTGTTTTGCAGAGGACTGTCTTCTTGCTGGTCACTGATATGACCTCTTTTTTGTGCTGTCTGGGGGTAGAGGTGGGAAAGTCCAGTCTCATAAGGGGACTAATCCTGACAGACCAATGCTCTGTTCTCATGACCTCATTCAACCCTACTTACCTCCCAAAGGCCCCATCATATGCAGGGCTAAGACTTTAATGTATAGATTTTGAGGGAATGCAAACACTCAGTCCATAGCAGTGGGTGAGACATTCTGAAACTGTACTTTGTTTACACAAAGCTGAATCAAGATGGATTTACATTTTTAAAACTTTCATCAAAATCCAGGTTTTGAGAATCTCTAAAGCATAAACAATCCAGTAATCCCAGCAACTTGGGAGGTGGGGGCAGGAGGATCACAAGTTCAAGGCCAAAGGAAGCTTGTGTAATTTATACCCTGTCTCAATTTTTAAAATTTTAAAAAGAGGTTGTGGGTGCAGCTTAGTGACAGGGCACTGGCAAAGCATATATGAGGCCCTGGGTTCAGCTCTCTAACACTGCAAGAAAAAAAACAACCAAACAAACAAAACCTATAAGAGTATGCATAAAGAGCAAGACTGTGTGCTAAGGGGTATAGCTTAGTGATTGAGATCTTGCCTAGCATGGAGGAAGCCCACAATTCAATCCTCAATATTGCAGTTACAGTAAAATTTAGGTTTCTATTAACCTGTCTTAAATTTGTTGAATTTTTCTTCTGCAGTGTCTAATATACCATGAAATCCATATGGGGAAATGTTTATTTCAGATATAGTCTTGCGGTTTTAGCATTTCAATTTCTTCTTTTTATAATTTCCTTTTATTCGTATGGGAATTCCCTATCATTATGTCTCAAATTTGAATTATTGAAGATTTTTGTAATAGCTTATTAGCTTTGTTTCTTTTTTCTTTTCTTTCTGTGCTAGGACCTTGAGTATGTTTGGCAGATATTCTAACACTGAGCTACATCCTCAGTTCTTCCCATTTTTTGGGACTGAGTCTTGCTATGCATCCTAGGCTGGCCTCCAACTCAAGATCCTCCTGCTTCCATCTCCTGAGTACTGGGATGTGCCACCATGCCCAGCTCATAATAACTTTTAAAAAGTCCTTATCTGCTAATTCCAACATCTTTGTCATCTTATGATTTTTTTCTATTACTTATTGTTCTCCAAATTATATGCCATATTTTCTTTCTTTTTTGCATGTCTATTAATTTTTTATTAGCTCAGTTGGTAGAGTGCTGCTCTGTGCTCTCTGAAGCTTTGGGTTTGATCCCCAGCACCACAAAAATGGGAAAAGGACTTGGCAGCCCAAATAATACTAAAACAATCAGCCATTGAAAACCCTATGTGTAGTAGAGCACTGGCACACTGGTAGGCATGGCACAGTGTCAGAGAGTGTTTTGTTCTGTTGTATTGAGGGCTGTTATGAGTTAGACCTAACTCAATGGCACCTAACAACAACAACGACAACAACAACAACAACAACAACAACAACAACAACAACAACAACAACAGATGTTATAATTTCTAAACGCTCAGGGGTCTAGAGTTTATAATGGTAGTCTTGCACAGTCTACTGTTCAATGTTTAAATAGTTGTTTCCTATATTTTTCCTAGTTTTATGACTCTTTATTACAGTGGAAGAAAGGTAGTTCTGATAACTCCTTACTTCTTCATTATAAGAACTGGACATTTAGTAAGTTTCTTCCAAATTACTTGCTGCAAACCATAGGAAGGATATGCAGAAAACACTATGTGGATTTCCCCAGGAAGGGTCTGCGACAAGGCAGACAACCAAATGGCTGTGAAATATTTATTGGTGAAAAAATAAACAACTTTTAATATGTGCTGTAAATCTTTATTTTTTATTTATATTTATTATTATTATTATTATTATTATTTTATTATTATTTTTTTGCAGTACTGAGGGTTGAACCCAGGGCCTTGCGCCTGCATGCTTTGCAAGTGCTGGACCACTGAGCTGCACCCTCACCCTTTTTTTTTTTTTTTTCACTTTTTGAAACAGGGTCTCGCTAAATGATGAAGACTGCCTCTGGTCTGGAACTTGCGATCCTCCTGCTTCTGCCTCCCGAGCCGCTGGGATTATAGGTGTGCGCCACCGCGCCTGGCTAATCTTTATTTTTAAAGAACACTTAACTCTTCATTTTTAACCTTGTCTATCTTTTTTGACTAGTACTCAATATCTGGAACAGTACTCTCCACACAGCAGGTGGTTAAGCATTGATAGATTTCTAGCAGACCATCTGCATACTGCAACTATTGATGGAAGGGGATGAAACCAAGTAGCTTTAGGAAGGAAATAGTTTTTAAAAATTTAATACTATTATGGCACTTGTATGCTGTTTTGTTTTAAAGCTTTTATGTTTACAATCCCATTTGATTTTCTGCCAATACTTACGAATTAGGAAGGTCAAGTTTAAGAGTATGATTTTACAGGTGAGAATTTTGAGGAACTCAGAGGTGAAGAGACTTGCTTACGGTCACCCAAGCAGGAAAAGGCAGAACCAAAAGAAGACTGGACAATCATTCTACTCTTCTGACTGCAAGGGCAGGTCATGCTAAGCTAAGAAAAATATTGGAGTGAGCAAGTCTTGATAATGATTACCATTGGATACTGATGGAATAGGGCTTAGTAGACTAGAACCAGACTCAGAAAAATCTCAACTCTATAATAACTATTAGTCAACAGGGCTGATCCTTTTTTCAGTATCCCCATAATTAGAGATAAAATTATACTCAAAGCCCCCAAAATTTAATTAAGTATGAGGAGGAACTTCCAGATTATAAGAACATAAGTCTACATTAACTTTATCAGGAAAGTTACTGAGTCTCTGATGCTAATGGTAGAAGACAGAATATAGTATGTGGTTGGGTATTCTTTACTTTTGAGATAATTGAGATAATTTAATATTTTCATTTATCTACAGTAGTCCCCTCCCCCATTATGTTTACCTATGCTTTACCTTTCCTCAACCTCAGTTGCCTACACTCAACCATAGTCTAAAAACACTACATGGGAAATCTTTGTTGTTGTTATTAGGTGCCACTGAGTTGTGTCTGACTCATAGTGACCCTCATAGGATTTTCAATGGCTGATTGTTTCAGGATTGCTTTCAGGAGTGGATTGCCATGTCCTCCTCCCATGTTTTGGGATGCTGGCGATCAAACCCAGGGCCTCAGAGACTGCAGAGCAGCACTCTACCAACTGAGCTAAACCCCAGCCCCTATGGAAAATCTAGAAGTATGCAATTCATATGTTTTAAATTGCACACCATTTTGAGTAGTATGATGAAATCTTTCACGATCCCACTTCACAACATGATACCATTCATTCTTTTGTTCAGAATATCCATGCTGTGCACCCTACTCACTCACCCATTAGTCACACAGTAGCAGTCTCAGTTGTTAGATTGTTGTAGTATTGCAGCACTTGTGTTCAAGTCACCCTAATTTACTTAATAAGGGACCCAGATTGAAAGAGTATTGTTGTAAAGAAGGCACCAGGGCATAAAATATGGACAGACAGTAGCAATGTTGCAGGTTATATAAAAAAAGCATAGTACATATAGGATTTGGTAAGAGCCACAGTTTCAAGTATCCTCTAGGGGTCTTATAAGGGTCTTGAGGGGAAAGACTATGGTCATCGACATATTTAATGTATCATATAAAAAGTTAGAAAAGTGGTATAATTAAAAATAAGTAGATCAGAAATCAGGACTATTTTCAGCCTCAGAAAATGCTATATTCCACTGGTGCAACTGAAAACATGAAATATTCAATTAAGCACAGCTATTTTATAGAATGAGTTTAAAATAGGAGAAATCAAGTACATTTTAAGTATACAGGGGCTGTTTCAGACTTTATCCCAGAACCTATGGGACTTCTGGATGAAAGCTTGAGAGAAAAGTTGGGAAGTACTATAAATGCTAAATCAGTTGATTAACAAAAATTTATTGTGTGCCTACTATGAGACATGCCTAATACTAAATACTGTGGCAGTAGTTAAGAAACACAGAACATTATCCATAATTTGATGGGTCTCATGAATTCATAATATGTATAATTATAAATTTCTATAAATAATTTTGTGCTGGGATTTAGCTCAGTTGGTAGAGTGCTGCTCTGTACTTTCTGAGGCCCTGGGTTCGATCCTCAGCACCACAAACATGGGAGAAGGATCCAGTAGCCCACTCCCAAAACAATCAACAATTGAAAGCCCTATGAAAAGCAGAGAAGCATGACATTGTGCTGGGCATGGCAGTGTTGGGGAGTGTGTGGTTCCTTTTTACATAGTATTGCTATGAATCAGACCCAACTCAATGGTACCCAACAATAACAACAACAATAAGTAATTTTAGATAAAAAATATTGTGAAAGAGAATTGAGGCTTCTGATAGGAGAGTCTAATGAAGTCTCAGAGTGAAAGAGTTGGATATTTGGAAAAGCTTTCCTGATGATTTTTCCCCCTGGTTTTGTTAGTGTTTTTATCACCATCTGTATCTTCCTTGACAATAAAGTAGTGGGTTTTTTCCTTTTTTTATCTTTTTCCCCATAAAAGAAACTTAATCCTAGGGAAGAGAGAAAAATACAATTCTTGAACAAGAGGGGTTCCAGTTAAGATGGCAGATTGAAAGAAGCCACGCTTTGACTGGGAAAGAAAAAACAAGAACAAGCCACAAAGGTCTCTATTCAGAATGGAGAAATACTATAGTTTTAACCAGTGAAAAATGAGTTCTTTTGCCACAGCAGAGTAAAAGCAGATAGTTTACCAACTGTAAAGAAGTTGGCCTGGCTGGGCACCATTCCAGAGGGACCCACCCCAGATGATCATCAACAAGGATGGGACGGACCTCTGTCCAGTTGGAGGAGCTGGGACATACAGCCCATCATGCATGAAATAAATTCTCCACTACAGGGGATCAGGGGCTAATTCACAGACTAGTCTGCTCCATCTGGGGTATTTAGCAGCTTCCATGTGAGCTCTTAACAAAAGGATGTGCAGAGAACAAGACAGGATTTGTGGTGTAGAATGCCTCAGCAGGAGAAGACCAACACCCTTGTGGGTATTAGGGACCCCCCTGAAGAGCAGAGCAGTCTGGTGACAAACTGAGGCTCACCATGGACAGGGGCTTTGGGGACACACAGCCTCAGTCTGAGGGAGAACAGCCATGCTGCATAAGTGGGCTCGGTGACACAACAGGACTCTAACTTTCTCCCCCCATCAGCCTGTGGCAATTAACGAGCTGTGACCCTAGGGTAGTGTCAGGGATTGAATATTGTCCATTTAATTAAACAAATCCTGAGGTGATCTGCCAACTGCCTTGAGACTTTGGGGTCTACTTTGCACATCCCAGCAACTTGGAGCCCCCAGGAGGCTCACCCTCTGCTAGGACACGGTGTAGCAAACCAGCGAGGAGTGAGCCTGAGGAACTGACCATGGCTGTGCTGGATCGTGAGACATAAAAACATGGTAGCACAGACGACTTTATGGAGAGGCTTAGAGGACTCAAGAAAGTGAAGTGAGAGGACTCAATTGGAAAATGGACTAACTTGCAAATGACAAGACAAACATCTGTGTGGGCACCTAATCTACCCAGGGCGGTGGTCACAACCATGAAACCCAGGTGCACAGTTTCCAAGGTTACCCATGCACAGCATGGGCAGCAAACAACAGAAACCCAGCTATTCAGGCTGAAGTAACCCTGGTGAGAGGAAGCTAGTGTACAAGCTTGGGCAGCATGCAGTGCCAGAGGGAGTAGGCTCTGAGGTGCTGCACCTGGGGTCCCAGTGGGGATCGTAGCAGTTTGTGGGTCAGTGGGACCAGAATGGGATTGCCTGGCATGTGTGCAGAGGGATGTGTAGGGCACAGGCCCTCCCTGAGAACTGATCTGCAATTGTGGTGGGAAGCGAGGACTGGGCAGGCTCTTTGGCAACATCCAAAGGACAAGTAGAAATCACAAGGGACTGTGTGATTGGCACATAGACTGAATTAGTCAGTATGAGTTGAGTTGTTATTGGATTAGCCATTCTTTCATTCTTGTTTTTTTCTTTTCACCTTGTATGTCTGTGTATTTCTGGTTCTTGATCTCAAGGCTGTTATATCATAGCTATGCTGAATGGGTTATTTCTGCTGTTCTTTTTAGCTTTTCTCCACATCACCTTTTGTTTCCCTCTACTTCTTTAGACTTCCAAATATTTCTTCACCAATCTCACTTGTCATAATTTTTAGGAATTAGTCTTTTTATATTACCCCAGACAATTAATACCTCCTAACTTTATTCATCACAACCAAAAAGGACATCTCCCATGCTTGCATTTGCTAGACCTCCTGAAATATTTTCATAACTATATGTACACATTACATATAAGGAAAAGATAAAGCTGAAGTTTTGCTGTCTCTTTTCTCATTCATACTCTAATACCCTCACTTTTCTTGCTGACTCTTCTTTCTCCTCCCTACCTAATCCTGTTCTTACCCATTTTCCCACCTACCAGTCTATCAGACCTTCATACTTGAAGCCTGAGAATACCAGGCTTCAAACAAGATTCATGAAAATTATAATGGCAAGATTAGATGAAGCTATAACTCTAGCAGCTTAGGAAAAGGAAAGTTTTTTATGCTCTGAGTGACACTGGAGTCTAAGATCCCAAAAGAAGGCATTAAACCAAGTGCAACCCCAAGCTTATAAGGCAGTAATATCCAAAGTAAGCAATGAGTAAAGCTCAACCTAAAATGACATGAAATATGACAAACAAGGAGGAAAAATATGTCACAAAAGACCACAATCCTACAATAGTTGGTTTTAGAGAAACACAAATATTTAGGTATGCCAGAAAAAGAATTTGGAAGTCTGCTTATAGGTATGCTAAAAGACCTTAAATATACCACAACCAAACAGATAAAATCAACTGAAACACTGGATAAAGGAAAGATCTAACTTAGAAGAAAAAATCAGCACAGAAATTGAGATCCTGAAGAAGAAACAAGCTGAAATTCTGGAATTACAAAACACAGTCAACAAACTTAAGATATCAGTAGAAAGAAACTACAGTATCCAGATTGGATGAGGCAGAAAATAGAATTTCTGATACTCAAGAAAAAGTTAAAGAACTTGTCTATTCAGATATCAAAAAAGATAGAAAGAGGAGGCATAATGATCAATACTTTCAAGAGATCTCTGATAAATGAAGATATATAACCTTCAAATACAGGGGGCCCATGAAGAAGCTGAGACTAACACTAGGCATAGGAAAATTTTCAATGAAATAATAGCTGAAAACATCTCAAACCTAAGGGAAGCAATATATGCCCAAACCACAGAGGTATCCAGAACTCCAAATAGAGTAAATCAGAATAGACACTATCCATGATACATTATAATTGGAAAGCTAAATCTAGAGAGCAAAGAAATTATTTTCAAAGCTACAAGAGAGAAATGCCAACTCACTTACAAGGCAGCCCCCCCAAAATAACAACAGACTTCTCAACAACCATCCTAAAGGTAAGGAAGCATGATTAGACATTATTCAAGTTCTGAAAAAGAATAACTACCAACTAAGATTACTTTACCCAGCAAAACTATCTTTTAAATTAGATGGACAGTTCAAGACATTTCATGATATTGACAACTTTAAGCAATTTGTGCCCACCAAGCCAGCATTACAGAGGATTCTTAAAGAAATACTATATACAGAAGAAGCAAAACAAGCACAAATGCAAGATCATAGGAATAAATAAAAGACACGAGAGGAATTCATGAACACAATAAGCTAATTATGAACCACATAAGAGAAACAAACATCAAAATGATGCAAACTACCAAGCTCCTCCCACTAATTTCTCTAAATGTAAATGATCTTAACTTACCATTCAAAAGGCAGTGATTGGCGAACTGGATTAAGAAACATGAACTCTGTATATGTGGGATTCAAGAGACTCATCTCATTGACAAAGATCATAAAAGCCTGAAAATTAAAGGCTGGAAAACAATAAATCAAACATGTGGAAAACAACAAACAAACAAACAAACAAAAGTATCACAAGGGTAGCTATCCTAATTTCTGACAATCTGGACTTCAACCCCAAACTAATTAAAAGAGACAAAGATGGTCACTACATATTAATAAAAGGAACAATCAACCAGGAAGGCATATATGGATCAATATTTATGTACCAAAAATAGGAACACTGAACTTCATGAAACAAAACTTATTGGTGATAAAGGAATACATAGGTCCAGACATAACAATTATGGGAGATATTAATACCCCATTCTCTTCAAGAGAGAGATCATCACAGTAAAAAGTTAGCAGATATACAATGGATTTAAACAACACTATTGACCAACTGCCTGCAGCTGTAGCCCTATGTAGGTGTTGGGGATTTTTAAAATTATATTTCCTAGCTAGGGTCCCTCATAACAGCCTGAGGGGCTGACATCTAATTGACCCCAGGGCTCATCTCACTCACTCAAAACAGCCCCTCCCATCGAATGAGCAAAGATGGCCTCCGGCCAGCTTGACCAGCCCTAACCACCTTAATTTTGATTGGCTCCCCTCACCACCTTGCAGGTAATAACTGTCTCTACTTGGCAGTTATGTCTGTTTGCCCACTGTACTGGCCAGCTGTGTGCCCTGATTGGCTGAACCCCACCAAGTGACCCCTCCAGGACCCTATAAAAGCAGGGCTCCTGGACCCCATCGGCACCCTATTGATCCGTTGATCCTCACCTCTCTGAATGTCTCCTGAACCTCATCACCTAGACCAGCGCTCCCTACTCCAGCAAGACCATCTAGCAAGCCCATGAGATCAAGCCCAGGGGCCCCAAAGAGCCAAAGGCATCTAGCAAGCCACGAAGAGCCTCCCAACCCCTTCCATCCTTGGGAAGGAGGGAGGCAAAGAAGGCGAGCCTTGAGAGTCAAAACCATCGGACCTCAACTGAACACCAGCGGCTGTGGCTGTGCCTTTAAGGCTGAGCTGTACCAGCACTTAGCCTGCAGCATTCCAGGCCTAGAGCCAGCACTTAAAGGGATAGAGCCTTGCACTATAGGGGCTGCTTGCTCCTTGCTCTCCATCAGGGGAGCATCTCAATAAACCTTTTCTACCCTTCTCTAACCATCTGAAGGTCTCCCAAGGTCCTTCTTTCCCGACATTGGCCACATTGGTATGTTGAGGGTTTGGCCCTAACTTTAGCCAGGCTAGAGCTAAAACCCCAACATGTAGGTAAAAAGGAAAGTAAAAAATCAGAGATGACAAGGGGAACATAACAATGGATACCAATGAAATTCAGAAGATCATCAGAGACTACTTTGAGAAATTGTACTTCCCCAAATATATAAATACAGAAGAAATGGATAGATGCCTTAACACATACGACTTACCAAAACTAAACCCTGAGGACATAAGCAAATTAAATAGACCTATATCATCCACTGGCCTGCAGCCATAGCCCTGTGGAATTCCATCCTGTCAGATCTCAGTAGCTAAGCAGGGTTGGGCCTGGTTATTACTTGGATGGGAGACTGCCAGGAAACACCAGGTACTGTAGGCCTGGGAGACAGACCCAGCAACCCACTCCCAAAAATCAATCCACCATTGAAAACCCTATGAACAGCAGAGAAGCACTGACAATAGTGTTTCTCCTTTTGTATGTAGGGTCACTATGAGTCGGATACCGACTCGATGGCACCTAACAACAACAACAGCAGCAACATATCATCCACTGAGTTAGAGGCAGTAATAAAAACATCCCAACAAAGAAAAGCCTAGGTCCTGACAGGTTGACAGCTGAATTCTATTATAATATCTATTCTCCTCAAGTCATTTCATAAAATAGAAAAGGAAAGTATACCTTCAAATTCATTATACAAAGACAGTATCACTCCAATACCAAAACCAGATAAGGACACTACAAAGAAAGAGAACTGTAGACCAATTTCCCTGATGAACATTGATGCAAAACTCCTCAGTAAAATTCTGACAAACTGAATTATGCAACCCATAAAATCAAATGGGCTTCATTGCACTGATGCAAGGCTGGCTCAACATATATAAATCAATTAAAATCATTCAGCATATCAAGAGATTTGAAGGCAGATATTGCATGATCATCTCAATTGATGCTGAGAAGGCCTTTGAATAGAGCATCATCCCTTCATGATAAAAGTCCTAAAGAAATTGGGTATAGAAGGAACTAAGCATCATAGAAGCAATATTTGACAAAACTATAGCCTCCATCATAGTAAATGGGGAAAAATTGAAAGCATTCCCGTATAAGACCAGGGAGGGGCAAGACAAGGATGTCCACTCTTTCCTCCCTTATTCAATATTGTGATTGAAGTCCGAGCCAGAGAAATCAAGCAGGAGGAAGAAATTTAACAAATACAGACATGGAAAGAAGAGGCCAAACTATCCTTATTTGCAGATCATGTGATCCTATACCTTAATGACCCAAACATTCTGCTAGAGAACTCTCAGAGTTAATTAGCTTCTTCAGCAAAGTAACAGGATACAAAGTTAACACTGAAAAATCATAACTTTTCTTTATATCAATAGCAAAAAGAAAGAGAATGATATCAAGATAATAATCGCATTCACAATAGCTCACCAAAAATTAAATACTTAGGAATCAATCTTGTTGTTGTTAGGTGCCGTCAAGTCAGTATCCAACTCATAGCGACCCTCTGTAGAACAGGGGAAACACTATTGTCAGTGCTTCTCTGCTGTTCATAGGGTTTTCAATGGCAGATTGATTTTTGGGAGGGGGTTGCCAGGTCCTTCTCCCAAGCCTACAGCTTCTGGTGTTCCCAGGCAGTCTCCCATCCAGGTACTAACCAGGCCCGACCCTGCTTAGCTTCCAAGATCTGAAGGGATCGGATGCCACAGGGCTATAGCTGCAGGCAGGAATCAATCTAATCAGACCCTAAAAGCCCCTATGATGTAAACTTTAAAAGATTAAAGAAAGAAATAGGAGAAGATACTAGAAGATGGAAGGCCCTCCTTTGCTCATGAATAGGAAGAATTAATATTATGAAAATGGATACACTACTGAAAGTAATTAACAGATTTAATGCAATTCCCATCAAAATTCCAATAACATACTTTGCGGAAATAGAAAAAAAGATCCTAAAGTTCATATGGGAGCACAAAAGACTGTGAAAAGCCAAAACAATCCTAACCAGTAAATACAGTGTAGGAGGTATCCCAATACCTGACTTCAGATGACCCTACAAGGCCATACTAGCATAAACAGCTTGGTATTGGCACAAAAATAGGCATTAAGATCAATGGAACAGAATTGAAGACCCAGAGATACACCCATGTGACTACAGCTGCCTGATCTTTGACAAAGGGACTAAAGATATACATTGAAGAAAAGATAGCCTCTTCAACAAATGGTGCTGGGAAAATTGAATATCTACATGCAGAAGAATGAAAATAGACCCATATTTCTCAATCTAAATAAGGATCAATTCAAAATGGATCAGAGACCTCAACATAAAATCAGAAACTGTAAAACTACTAGAAGAAAAGATAAGGAACACCATATAAAATATAGACAAGTACTTCCTTAACAAGACTCTAATTGCCCAGGAAACTGCACCAAGAATTGATTAACCCATTACTCAATTACATAAAATTTAAAAGTTTCTGCATAGCAAAGTAAACAATTAACAGAGTAAAGGGAGAGCCCACAGAATGGGAGAAAATCTTTGCATCCTACACATCTGACAGAGGACTAATTTCTAGACTATACAAAGAACTTAAGAAATAAAACACCAAAGTAACAACCCCAGAAATAATGGGCAATGGAACTGAACACACAGTTCTCAAAAGAAGAAATACAAATGGCCAATAAAAATGCTCAGTTTCCCTAGTCATTAGGAAAATACAAATCAAGGCAACACTGAGATTTCATCTCACTCCAGTAAGAATGGCCAAGATTAACAAAACAAATAATAACAAATGCTGGCAAGGATACAGAGAAAAAGGAATCATTTTACACTGCTGGTGGGATTGTAAATTAGTTCAGTCACTTTGGAAAACAATGTGGAGATACTTTAGAAAACTAATAATAGAACTACCATATGACTCAGCTATACCACTCCTGGAAATATCCCCAAAGGAAGATAAGTCATCATACCAGAGGGACATCTGCACTTCCATATTTAATGCAGCACTCTTCACAAATGCAAAGGCATGGAATCAACCAAGATGTCCATCAATAGGGGAGTGGATTGAAAATTGTGGTACATATACACAATGAAATATTACTCAGGCAGTAAACAAGAATGAAATTATGTCATTTGCAGCAAAATGGATGGAATTGGAGAATATCATTTTAAGTGAATTAACCCAGATTCAAAAATAGAAATTCTATATGTTCTCACTTATATGTGGTAGCTAAATCTAACTTAAAGGAAAACAATTTTACACAGATAGCAATATACAAATGAACAATCTTACTTATCCAAGAATGGAAAATATGAGTAGACCTGATTGTGGAAGGATCAGTGGGTGGGAGAAGAAGTCAGGAATAGGAAGGAAGGGGAGGGGGAGGAATGTAGAGTGGTGACAAGCAAGAGGAAAAACATAAAATTTGGGATGCAACTACATGGAAATATGAAAAAAAGTGAAGGAAAAAATGAGAGTATATTCCATGATTGCATATGATTTTCATTGTGTATTAATTTAAATGCTTACCTTTTTCTTTTCTTCTTTAGTTCATACTCCTCTGTAAAATAAGTAAGGTGATGAATGTGTAAGCAAAACTGATTTTGTTGTTGTGTGCCATTGAGTTGTGTCTGACTCATAGCGACCCGTATAGGGTTTTCAGTGGCGGATTTTTTCGAGATTGCCTTGGGAGTGGATTACCACGTCCTTCTCCCATTTTTGCAGTGCTGGGAATCAAACTCCAGACCTCAGAGCCTGTAGAGCGGAACTCTACCAGCTGAGCTAAATCCCAGCCCCAAAACTGATTTAATAGGTGCATAATGGTTATAGCAAATGACTTATTACTTTATATCCAATAACTTTATTACTTTATATCCAGTATAAATAAAATTAATAAAAAAATTAAATCATATGTAAAACTACCAAAGAAATCAAGAAATAAAGAAAAAATCTAAATTGAAATAACATGTTTATTTCTGGTCAACAATTTTAATAAGCCATCATGCCATCAAACAACTGTGTAATTGATGAGGACAGATGATGAGAGTGGCGCCTCAGGATGACAAGAGCCTAGATCCCTAGATCACCATGTTTATGTAGGCCATTGACCTATCAGGAATCTTTACTTGGACTTGCATATGAGTTTGCTTTGCTGGAGCTATACAGACTTTTCAATCATATTTATTAGCTCAGATGTCTCTACTTTAACTAGCACAGAAATTGGAAATTGCATACAAGTTGGTTGGGTTTTACTGTGTCAAAACTGTAAAATGTATGCCTTTGATTTAGAAGATATGTAGCAAGAAAACCAATATAGGCTGTACGGTTAGAAGTATATATTTTCTTATGCACTAACAAAACATTTGCTAGAAACCATCACTGAAATAAATTGGAAGGCAAATCATTTGTCTGGAGACTCAAAAGTAGTAATGTGGAGTAGCTGGCCCTTCCAGGCTTGACATAATCATCACCATCTTGAAACAGAGAACCTGTAGTGACCTATGGGAGACCTTGGCCCACAATCAAGGCAAAAGAATAAGCAAAACTATACAGCAGGTAGCCAGGCCTATGGTAATGGTAGTATGGCTACTAACATTCCCTCTTGGAGGGAGAGGGACAGGAAGGTCAAATGTCCCTCACAAGATCTTTAGAAGGTCCTCACAAGACCCTCCCGTGAAATGCCTTTCACCACACTGCTCCTGCCCCAGCTGGGGAGGGTACTAAGTTATATGAGAGGTTAACGATTAGCTGGGAGTGGGACTCTTCAGTGGTGTAGCTGTCCATGGACTCCATGGCGGGAACTCTTTGGGGGATTCTCCTCCTTGTGAACCTGTTTGCAAATGCTCTTTGAGTCACCTACACCCCTGTTGTTGTTGTTGTTGTTGTTAGGTGCCGTCGAGTCAGTATCCGACTCATAGCGACCCTCATAGGGTTTTCAATGGCTGAGTGCTTCAGAATTGCCGTGGGAGTGGATTGCCAGGCCCTTCTTCCATTTTTGTGGTGCTGGGAATTGAACTTGGGGCCTCAGAGACTGCAGCGCAGTGCTCTACACACTGAGCTAAATCCCAGCGCCTATACCCCCATAAGCAACCCTAATAAACACATGGTTCACCAATTTGGACTTGATGTGATCCTTCATTTAGTCTGTCTGTGCCCTCTCTATCTGGGGTAAATGGACATTCCCTTTAAGTCTCTCCAGGAAAAGTAGTTCACACAACAAGAAGTGTATGCTGACTTTAATCTGCTACTTTTAAAAAGTAGTAGAAGAAAGAGATGAGATAAGACAAGATAAAGAGAATCCAGAGAGTCTAAATTTGGATCATCATCAAGATTGAAGAGACAAGCAAATCCTAAAGAGCAGGTGTAGAGGAATCTGTATTTCCAACTAAGCTGGTTATTTCAGGGGGCATCATTAAGTTGAAAGAGAAGCATGGTGGGGCAAAGATGCAAATTGTGGCTACATGCACAAGGAATTTTCTGGGGCAAACAGGCCAGAGGTCCATTAAGTGTTTGAGAGAATTATATGGCCAAAGAACCCAAGCACCAAAGAACCTAAGCCAGCATTTGAGTGTTTGGGACTTTGAAATAACCCTGGGATCTTAAGAAATGTATGAGCAAAAGTTGGCTGTAAAAGCTGTATTCTTCCAAGGAAAGATTATTCTACCATACCACTTCAGACATTACATGAAAGATAAAGACCAGGAAGAATTTCCCAGGGAGCCGTCTCAGGGGCAATGGAGAAATGGAGTCTCATTCCAGGTTTACTTTTTAAGCTTTTCTTCTCCATCTTGGTCCTCCATACTCTGACGACTCTGCGTTTTTTGATGGAAACAGGCTGAAAACATGATTTTCTCTAATTTATCTAACTGTATTAGAACAGTTTTTCTATATCAAATCTGTACATAATTGCTTGAAATAAGTTTTCTTTCTTCTTTCTTTCTTTCTTCTTCCTTTTTCTTTCTTTCTTTCCCTCCCTCCTTCCCTCCCTCCCTCCCTCCCTCTCTCTCTCTCTCCCTTCCTTCCTTCCTTCCTTCCTTCCTTCCTTCCTTCCTTCCTTTCTTTCTTTCTTTCTTTCTTTCTTTCTTTCTTTCTTTTTCTTTCTTTCTTCTTTTATTCCTTCCTTCCTTTCTTATTTCCCAGTTCCCAATATACTGATGAGACAGAGCATTTGTGTTTTATACTTCTTAGTACTTGGATCAGCCATAGAAAATGGGAAGACCGTGACTCAGTGACTGGTTTCATAATATTGAAAGAAAAGATTTTGTTGCTATTGAAGAAAGTGATTTCCACTCTCCTCCAACCTGTCTCAACAAATTATTATCTACAATTTAATAAACAGATTATACCCTTTATTTTAATCTAGGCTTTTGTCTTTTATTAAGGATGCAACCATATTTAGGTGAAGTATATTACTTCTTAATTTTACCAACAAGTGAAAAAATTAGATCATTGATTCCTTGAAAAAGTTAATGGCTATTATGGCTCATGTTTGAACAAATATAAGCCAACTGCATAAGTGAAATTAAAAGATTTAAATAAACTATCAAAGTTATTGGACACAAATTTCATAGTCCACAAAAATGTGTGACATGATAATCTGATTTTAAAGATTAAAAGACTTAATTGATGCCTCTAGTTTCCTATCAAAATATGTGCGTGATAGACAATGTTACTTGTCTACCATTAGTCATTTTCTTTTTACTCCATGCTTGGAAAGCTCCTGTTTGATTGAATTGTTCACATTCCCATTTGTGACTCAGACATGTTTTGGTTAGTTTATATTATCCTGTTTCATTTTCCTTGTCAGGGATTTGTTGAGAGTGGGCAGTGATGTATTGGTAAATATTTAACAACTGGCTGTCAATGAACAAAAACAACAAATAAAAAAAGGCCCTAATTTGTAGCATTTAGCCATACCCCTTGGGCAAATAATCCCACTGTGGCCAGTTCAAGCTACCAATGTGATATCAGCAGGCTCACAATATACCTGGCAATTTAGCAATTGGTTTCTGCAAGCTAGTATGAGCCATCTCAATATATGAAGGGCACACATGTGTCTGGGATCCCACCAATGAGAAATGAGGCCGGTCCTCTTTCTCTTTTTCCCATAATTTTATTGTGAAAAAATATTCATCAAATTCAAAAGAATTTTACAGTAAATACATATATGAATCACCTACACTTTCCCATTATTATGTTACTATGCTCAGTGTATCACATCTATCCAATTTATTAACCCAACAGTTAATGTTATTTCATAATGCATTTTAGATATCAACACCCTTTTTGTTAGATACTTCAGCAAGTATGGTATTAGCTATAGCTTATTACATTTAAAGTCTTTTCTTTTAAAGTAAAATTTATAAATGAAATGTAAAAATCTTAAGAGACAAATACATACACTTGTGTAACCCAGACCCCTAACAACAAACAGAACATTGACATTACCAAAAAAAAGTTCTTGCTTCTCCTTCTAAGTTAACCCTACATTTGTATCCAAAAGAAAACAACTCTCCTGGGTTTTTTCCTAATATAGGTTTAATTTTGCCTATTCTAGAAGCATTATATAAGCACTCTTTGTGTAAGACTCCTTTTATTCAGCATATGGTTTGTGAAAATCATCCAAGTTATTGCATATGTCAACAGTCACCTTTAAAATTGTACAGTAATACCTCATTGTATGAATAGCTTGCAGTTTGTTTTTGCATTGTTTTGTGGGAGATCATCTGGGATTTTTTTCCCTTCTAATTTTGGCTATTTTGAATAAAGTTACCATAAACACTTTGTACAAGTATTTTTGTGAACATGTTTTTGTTTCTCTTCAGTAACCATATACAATTAGGATTGTAGGGACATAAAAATATAATATATTTAAATTTTTAAAGCAGTATTTTACAAAGTAATTGTGACATTTTGTAATCCATCAAAAATATAACTGAATCCCAAAAGTGAATGTAGTGGCACATGCCTATAATACCTGTACCCAGGAGGCTGAGGCAGGAGGATTTCAAGTTCAAAGTCAGCATGGGATATATAGCTAGCCCTGTCTCAAAACACACAAACACACACACACACACACACACACACACGCACACAGAGTGTCCCAGTTGCTCTGCTCTGCATTGGACTAGTATTTGCTTTCAGTCATTTTGATTTTAGCTATTGTGATGGGTGTATAGTGTTATTTCTCCAATGACTAGGAATGTTGAGCACTTTTTCATGTGATTATTGGCCATTCATATGTTATTTTTTTAAATAATTTGTTCAAATAGTTAATTCATTTTTATATTGGGCTGTTCATCTTCATATGAAGTTGCAAGAGTTATTCACATATCCTAGATATATAAATCCGATCTTTTATGAGAAATATATTTCTCCAATATTTTTTCCAGTTTATAGCTTACTTGCTCATTTTCTTAAAGGCAACTTTTGATATACAGTTTTTAATATCAGTGAAACTTAATTTATCAATGATTCATCTTTATTCATCTCTGAGAACACTGTTTTTACTCTCAAGTCAATGAGATTTTCTCTCTTACATGTATTGTGTTTTATTTCTACTTAGGTCTATAATCCATCTTGGTTAATTTTGGAGTATGATATGAAGGAGGGGTTGAGGGCTTTCTTTCTATGTCCATATCCAGTTTTTCCAGCACCATCTGTTGAAAAACCTTTCTCTCTCGCTTTTCTTTTTTTCATTGGATTGCTTTGGTTCTTTTGTTGAGAATCAAATAACCATGTAATTGTGGGTACATATCTAGGCTTGGTGTGCCATTCTGTTGATATATTTGTCTGTCCTTATTCTAATAGTGTACTGTCTTGATTATGATAACTTTATAGTAAAACTTTATTCTTGTTTTTGCTTTGTTCTTTTTACAAATTACTTTCAGGATTCCAGCACCTTTAGATTTCTGTATACATTTAAGAGTCAGCTTGACAATTCATGCTCAAAATCCTTCTGGAATTATGACTGGGATTGTATTAAATCTATAGATAAATTTCATGAGAAAAGGAAATATTCCTACTATTGAGGCTTTCCAAAATAAACATGTAAATACACAAATAGGAAAGTAAGGCGACTTGTTAGAAAGAGTTATTTATTGAGGGGAGGGGTTGTTTATCCTAAAATTGTAACAGATCATTATAGTATAAGGACAAGAAAAAAATCTTTACTTTGCACAGTGTCTATCACCCTGTAATTTTTTATCTGATGTCATCTATACTAATCCTGGAATTTGGACATGAACTAGGTGGTTTTGAGAGTTCAGGTAGTTCATCTTAAATCTGATGACTTTCCATAAATTTAAAACATGAGGAAAGATTTATGAAAGCCTGAAACAGTTTTAAAAGCAGGTTTATTGAAGTAGGATTCACAAATTATGCAGTTTGCCCATTTAAAGTGTTTATCTTTTAAACAAGTAAATTCATGGTTGTGCCATGAATTTCTAAGTTTAGAATATTGTTGTCCCCATAGAAAGAAACCCTAAACACACACTCTGCTGTGAACCCCAGTGTTCTCAGCCCTGCTCCTGAGGACCCTAGGAGTCAGGGCATCTGGGATGGGACTAGGGGGAGGGGATGATAAGCTGGATGTTCCTGGCCCTGGAATAATTTCTGCAAAATGAGGATAGAGGTGGGATGCAGGTAAGAGATGAGGGCTGCTCATACCTTGGGGCAAGTTGGAACCTTGACTGAGGGCTGGAAGAAGGAGCCCCTATTGACTTCCCTGTACATACCTGGAGTAGAACCCCCTGGGTAGAGCTTTCAAAACATGGGGTTGAGAGTGGAAGATAGGGAATGGGCCATGGTCCAATTGCCACAGATTCTCATTATTGTGAGAAAGGTTTTGGATGAGTATTCCTCCACATACCATTAGGACAATTTCCAGAGACTTTAATAGTTATATATATTTATACATATAATTATACACAATTTTCACATACATAAAAAGTTACAGATTTAATTTTTACCTGGCAAATGGTTGTTTTTCTGAGGATTGGTGCCTCTGAACTCCTTAAAGTCATTCTCAAGTCCCCAAACAACTTTTTGTCATTCTTAAGAGATTTCTCCCCCAAGGTTAAAGTTGGAACAATCATGCCTCAATCTATTCCTGCATCCTTTCTCTTTTCTTCACAATCCTCATTCTGCTATTCTCTGAGGTCCTTAACCACCAAGACAGACATGGCAGTACACCATGCCCTTTCTCTCCACAGGGCTTTTGCCTGTGCTGTTTATTCTGTTTGGAACAATCATTCCTTCCTACCACGACTTTCAGTCTTCACCTCCTTAAATTCTGTTTTTTGAATCTCAGATTAAATATCATTTCCCAGAGGAATGAAGTTTTTCTTGACTTACTAAGACTACACCAGCTACTCCTTTATGATTTCATAGCTTCTTATAATTTTCCTTCCTAGCACTCCCTTATCACAAAGTACGGAAAGTTCAATGATATTTTTGATTGGCCTTTCTCCTTCCTGCTCTACTGTAAGCTTCTGATGACAAGATATATCTGTTTTTATACCCGTCACTGGGAATACAATAAAAACCTGTGGAATAAATTGTGTGCTTTATGCTACACACATACACGCACACATACAGATTTTCAAAAATGTTTCCATTCATGTTATGGTAAACCCAGTGCAACTATGTGTAAATCTCCCTGTGTCCTATCTACTGTCAAGTATCATCTTAATAAAATTAGAACTAATATTAAAAAATGTTTTGATGTACTTTTCTTTGATTGGTAATGAGCTTGAATGGTGTTTATCTGTTCATTGTCCATTTGCATATTCTTACTATTCCCATCTATGTATGGCCTGCTAATGTTCTTTGTCCGTTTATGGTGTTATTGGCCTCTTACTGATCTTTCCTAAGTATTGAAGAAACTTCTTCTGCCAAAGAGGGGGACTCTTCTTTCTGACCTCCCTGTCCAGCCAGCTGTGATGTTCCACAGCTACTTCAACAGCCTTGTTTAGAACAGATGCTCTCCTGAGTTAGTCAAGAGACAAATCAGGGACAACACATTCTTCCTTGTTCAGGTTTTTATTTTGCTTTATTTTATTTTAACCTTATTTTTGGTTGTTTTTGCAACTGCCTCTCTGCATCTGAGAGTCTTTACTTAGTTTTCTGCAAATTTCAATTCCTTCAGAATTTCCTGCTTTCTGGATATTTGCATAACTTTGGAGTTTGCTAGTCTCTTGATTCTGTTGGCATCTGTGCCGCTCCTTCATTAAGCTAGCCTCTTGTGATTTGTGTTGCTCTCCGAGATTTTCCATGGTTTTCTGACACCAAGAGCCATTTTAGGCAATAGTATCTAGAGTTATCTGGTGGCATTTGGCCTTAAGTCTGGAGCAAAGGAAGCAACAATTTATCATCATGATGGAGTATTACAATGAATTGCTCAAAAAAGGTAGGTCACAGAATAGAAAAATCTTGGGGAAGCATAGTCAAAAGTAATATTTTGTTTAGTATTCATCTTGCTATCTAATTAGTGTCAATCAATATTGATTTAGTTAAAATGGTATCCCATAGGAAAGGGGACAGAAATCTCTAAAATGAATATGAAGGAGATTCGTGGAGTGCTTGTGGCTACAAGGCCTTTTTTCAACCCCTCATTTATTCCTCTGACATACATATTTGCTGCATGTGATTGAAGTCAATGTCTGTATTTCCTCTCTTTGGGGTCTAGCTAACATTGACTTCTCTTTGGACTATGATCCTTAACCATGATGGTACCTATGATCCTTATGAATATCAATTATCTCAAATCCTCTTTCAATGCACACCTCTCTTATTGATGAAAACTCAAATCTGCTTAGTTCTCCCTTAATAGTGATCACTTCTGTACCGTCAGTAATATTTTTTTTCCAAATTTATAACTGATAAGAACCCTAAAGGAAGCCAGGAAATTATAGCACATGGACCTGCAACTTCTAGTGCTCTTGGGAAAGCAGACAAGTGCATCAATCTCAATTCTTTTATCCTACATATCCTTGGTAAACATCTACTACTATAGTAAAAACTGAAGAAAATAAAAATTGGGACAAAATGTGAGTTTTGTCATGTAGCTTAATATTTATTTATAAAGATAAAGTAAAATATAGACTGTGAACTTTCATGTGATAGAAGTACTAATAAAAGTCTTCATCCATTCATTCAAGACACTATCTAGTGCCTGTTAGAGGCTGTAGATATTGTTACTGTTAGGTGCCATTGAGTCGGGTCCAACTCATAGGATTTTCAATGGCTGAGTCTCCCATTTTTGTGGTGTAGAGGATTGAACCCAGGTCCTCAGAGAGTACAGAACAGGTACTCTACCAATTGAGCTAAACCCTGGCACTGAGAGGCTATAGATAATGTTGTGAATAAATAAGCCAAAAGTTCTGCCTATAAATAAGGGTAAGGGATAAGTGTAAGGGAGATTGCTTCTCATTTGCAGAGAGTAGAGAGGTCTTCACTGAAGAGGAGCATTCAAGAGAGTCTTAAAGAACAAGTAATATTTACCCATATAGAGATGAGAGACATTTCAGGTAAAGGGACTAACAATACACATGGAGATTGGAATGTTCATGAAGAGGCTAACAGATACTCATTTGCATTTAGAGAACAGAAGAAGTAAAATGAGAGTGAATTTTAAGAAGTTAGGTTGAGGCTAGATTATGGAAAGTTTTACTGTCCGTCCATGCATGCACACATTGATCCATCCATCCATCCGATAAATGACCTGATATGAAGCTCCCACCAATGAAACTCAGATTATGAAGTGACAAAGTAATGATATCTGTGGTAGAATCAACAGAATGTTTTTAAATATGCAGATTGACTTGTATTTAGCTGGACACTCATTTCAAGGGGATGAGATTTCCTACCTTTACTACATTGAGCTGTATCGTCTTTGGAGATGGATGCTTTTCACACCTGAAAGTGAAGTCTGAGATTCAGAGTCAATGCAGGACATTGCCAGTGCTTTTGGGAAATAACCAGCTTTTCACAGGTGGGTGAAAAATGGGCAGTCTCCAATTTCATCCTCTCAAAAGCAGCCACATTGTTCCTTGCCATCCTTTAACCTGTGACAATAAACCACAGAGCCAACTTGTGTGCTGAGGATCCAGACTGAGGAAAGCTTAGTGGTTGACACCTGTTATGGCCTCCAGTGAGCTTGCTGGAAATCTCAGCTCAAAGCTGTGTGATTTTTCTGTCCTCTTACCTCTCAATTCCCCTGCTACACTCAAAATCCAAGTTCCCTAGGTCAATTTTCTCTTACTCTAAGTCACCCTCAGTCCTCAAAAGGCCTCTAAATCCCACTGTCAGCCTCCTTTCAATCTGCTTGTCTGAGAATTCTTCAGCCTTCTGTTCATTCAGTTCTTGGGCATTCTCATGGCCTCTGTTCTCTCTGGTTAGCCCAGTGCATTTTGTTAGCCACTCACTTGACAGCATTTTTACTATCCTGAATCTTTTCTATTTCAACTGCTCCCTTACTGCAAATGTCCTTCTTGAACCAAGTCATATGCTTACTTTCTGTCTTTCTACACAGAGGTTGCTAAAGTCCTGTTAAGGAAATTACAAAATTGAATGGGTTGATGCCACTGCTTATGCCTGGTTTCCAACCTCAGATGAGGAGTTCATCTCCCCAGATACAGAGTATCTACAAAAATTATTTAAAATTCTTCCGCCTGGGAGATTTGTCTTTTTCCTCTTTCCTCTCATTTAGTTATTCAGTCATTTATTTATAACACAATAGATGCATGGATGTTTGTTTTATAATTTGAGTTATAATCCAATACTATTTTATTTATTTTGCTCATACTATTCCACCTTTATGGGAGAAGGGCCTGGCAATCCACTCCCAAGGCAATCCTGAAACAGTCAGCCATTAAAAACCCTATGAGGGTTGCTATGAGTCGGATACTGACTCGATGGCACCTAACAACAACAATTCTACCTTTGGGCAGGGATTTAGCTCAGTTGGTAGAGCACTGCTCTGCAGTCTCTGAGGTCCCGAGTTCAATTCCCAGCACCGCAAAAATGGGAGAAGGACGTGGCAACCCACTTCCAAGGCAATCCTGAAACAGTCTGCCATTCAAAACCCTACGAGGGTCACTAGGAGTTGGACACAACTCGTCAGCACCTAAAAACAATTCCACCTTTGGCCATTGAGTCCTCTTGTATCCCTCTAACATTTTTCATAATTGCATGTTTGTGTGTATATGAATGTGAATACGTGCACACATTTAAGTGCTTCTTCTTACACCGGCATTTGAAGATGTTGCAGTTTCATTTGTTTATTTCTCTCTCCACTTCTACATTCAACCATTGTTTTTCAAGGGACCCTTTCATTTTTCTTTTTATTGGAGATTGGTATTAGAAGTAAAGATTCAAGGAATAGATATGCTCCTTGCTACTGGGTTATAACGCAGTCTTCTAAACTGACAGAGTAAAGATATATGTATGTGTGCATACTAACATGTATATATACATATAACTGTAAATATTACTATTTGTATTCATAGGTATCTCTGCTAAGCCAAAAATGAGTCGTGATCATGAGTTATGAGTACTTCCCTTTTTCTATTCAGTAGTCTTCCATTCTAACAGCGAGAAACCTAATTCCATTTGTTTATTTGCTCCTGTATAGTGATTTCTGAATTGAACCTGTACACTTGTGGGACATACTTTATCAATTAATGTACAGTGTTTTCAATAGCTCCTTTTGTTTGTTTTATAGAGTCTATTTGTTTCCAGTGTTACTTAGATTAGCATTTTCCCCCTGTCCCATTCAGTGAGGTGGCTTTGTGTGCTTTAATACAATTAGGTGCTTTAATCCCAGTCTGTTTGCCCTCCTGGAATTCTAAGATCAGCTGATTTTTAAAAATTTGTACATGTTAAAGCTTCCTCCTTGTGCTATATAGTACCATGTTTTTTTGTTTTGTTTTGTTTTGCTTTTTAGTAAAATTTTATTTTTTGAGATAGAGTCTTGTTATGTGGCCCAGGCTGGCCTTGAACTCACGATCCTTCTGCCTGTGCCTCCCAAGTGCTGAGATTGTAGGTACGTGGGAGCATGTCTTATGTTCCATGTGTTTTGAGAAATGCCTAATGTTAGATATCCACAGTTATAGTTCCATACAGACCACTTGTCTAACATGCATAAGCCCTTGGGTTCAATCCTCAGCATTGAAGAAAAAAAAAACCCTGATCTCCATTAATTTGCTAATTCAATTCTCCTTTCTCTTGAGTACCTGAAAACCATGGATCAGTTCCCAATCAATGGATGTAAATTATCTCTCCATTGATTTGTTGTTGTTGTTTGGTGCCATAGCATCAGGTCTGACTCATAGTGACCCTATGTACAACAGAATAAAACAGTACCTGACACTGTGACATGCCCAGCACTATGTCAGTGCATCTGTACTATTCATAAGGTTTTGGATGGATGACTCTTTTGGGAGTGGGCTGTCAGGTCTTTCTCCCAAGCCTATAGCACCCGGTATTCCCAGAATGTTTCCCTTCCAAGTCCCGACCCTGCTTAACTACTGAGATCTGACAGGATTCGATGCCAGTGTGGTATGACTGTAGACCTCCATTAATTTAGGTTTCCTTAATTTCTTTCATCAGCATTTTTACAGTTTTTTACACATATAGACTCTGTATATATTATGCTATATTTATAACTAAGTAATTTTGTTTGATGGCATTGTAAATGGTACTTTAAAATTTTTAGGTTATAATTGTTTAATGTTGACATATTTTAAAAACCATAATTTCCTTTTTGTATATGGACCTTGACTTTTGTGACCTTGCCACACTAGGGTGGTAGTTACAGAAGTTTTTTTTTAGTTCCAATAGATTCTGTAGAGTTTTCTTAGTAAATAATCATACCATCTGTGGTGATGGCTTTTATTTCATCTTTTCCAGTCTGTCTTTTTATTTTTTCTTATCTTATTGCACTGGTTAGATGGCTAGTGCAAGTTACAATAGGACTAATTTATTCCTGATCTTAAGGGAAAAGCATCCAATCTCCATTAGGTTTGATCTTAGCTGCACTTTTTGTTTGTAGCTGTTATTTATCAAATTGAACTTCTCTGTTTCTCGTTGGCTGAAATTTTTTTTTTCATGAATGGATGTTGAATATTGTCAAATGCCTTTTCTGCATCAATTGCTATATGATTTTCCTTTCTAAGCTACTGATATAATGGATTATATTAATTTTTTTGTAGTACTGGGGGTTGTACCCAGGGCCTTGTGCTTCCATGCTTTGCAAGTGCTGTGCCACTGAGCTGCACCCCCAGTTGGTTTTTTTAGTTTTTGAGACAGGGTCATGGTAAATAACACAGACTTCCTCTGGTCTTAAACTTTCGATCCTCCTGCCTCTGCCTCCCAAGTCACTGGGATTACAGGTATGCGCCACCTCATCTGGCTTGGATTATATTAATTACAACAACATTAATTAATGATTATTAGTTTTGTGGTATTGGAGGTTTTTTTTTACTTTGAACAGGGTCTTGCTAAATAGTGCAGGTTGCCTCTGGCCTCCAATTTGTGATACTCCCTGCCTCAGCCTCCCATGGTGCCAGGATTACAGATGTGTGCCATGGTGCCCAGTACATTCATTAATTTTTGAATGCCAAATCAACCTTGGATCTTTAGAATAAACCCCATTTGGCTATGGTATATACTTCTTTTTATGCATTTTTGGATCACAGTGCACTATTAAATTATTTGGGAGATACAAATATAAATAAAAACTATCTACTACCTTAAAGGATCTTATAGTTAGAGAGAAATAAAAAGGTGGACACACACTTAGCTACAAACCAGAGCATTCTAAAATTGGGGGAGATCCTATAAAATTTTAAAGGTCATATCTGGTTTGAAGGAGTTAGAGGCACATAGGTAAAATGTGGCTACTGTAAAATTAGAATTTGAGATCTGGAAGGAAATTTTAGATCATCTAATTCAAACTCTTCCCTTCTGTTGTAAATGAGGTAGCATGAGGTCTACCTTTCCATAAATAAGGAGCTAGGATTTGATCTTGTATACATCATTGTTGTCATAGGCTTTATTCTGCCTCACATAGTCACCTTCTTAAATAGGTAACATAAATCTGCTTTCCCTGACTTTTAAGTTAGAAAATGAGCATGGCCTTTTCATTGAATTTCCTCATTCCTTCAATACAAAGAAAACTGCAGCACAAGGTGGGTATGGAATTGCCTAATTCTGCAATTGAGTAACTCCACTGAGTTCTTGTGCCTCTGCCCCTTAAAGCCAAACAAAGAAAGCCTAATCCCCATCTGCTACAAAATGTATTTACCTGGCTCCTCCCTGAGGGAGGCAATCCTCGGATGTTGCAGCCATTACTGTGTCTCTCTGTGTGGACTTGTCTTTCACGTATGAGTTAACTCCTTTTCCTACACTTGGGTCAATTTTTACCCCACAGAAATTTTCAGGGAAACTTAAGTTGATGTTTACCTGTATTTGTTCTTGACAGTTTCAAGAGGTAAAGTTCATTTTGCCCTTAGGATATTTTAAGTAAGTAATTTGTTGCAATGGCTTTCTCTAAGAAAGATATAATTTTTAAAGATATTTAGAGTGAGAGTGTGGAGCCTAATTACTTTATATTACTACAGTTAGTTTTTTTCTGTAGTGCTGAGGAGTGAACCCTAGTCCTTCAGCATGCTAGACAGGTGCTCTACCACTGAACTATATCCCCAGCCCACAATTGAGTTCCTTATATCGTAACCATGTGCAATAATAAATGGATATTTCTATTGATCTCATACAGAGAATTGATTTTCTAGAAATAATAATTGCAATAATGAAGATGATAATAATTTTAGTGGCTAATATTTGTACTTGTTTGTGGGTTCTTTCTTTCTTTCTTCTTTCTTTCTTTCTTTCTTTCTTCTTCTTTTTCTGTTGTATGTGCTGGGGATCTAACCCAGGGTTTTCTACATGCTGGGCGAGTACTCTACCCCTGAGCTACATCCCCACCTCTTTAGTATTTGTACTTACTCTTATAATATGTCTAGTACTTTATGCAGATAACTTCATTTAATCATTTTAAGCACTCCATGGATTAAGGATTGTTAATGTTCTGATTTTAGAGAGAAATGACATTGCATTAGACAAGGTGAGCAACTTGCCCAAGGTTGCATAGTTAGTAAGTAGCAGAGCCAATATATTATCTGCTGCCTGAATGACAGCAGTCCTTCACTTTCATCACCATGCTCCAGCGACTTACTTCATCTTTCCAGCTATCTTTGGTTATCATAAGTCCCTGGGCAACACCCATCCTTTACACATATGTATATATACTCTCATTCCAGTGGTTTCCATTTTTCCCAACATTCAAATACCTCTGCAATCTGCCTCCCCCAACCCTGCAACCATTTCCCCACAGGAAAGCTTCAATACAGCCAAAGAAATCACTTCATCTTTTCCCTCTTTATGAAATCTTACCTTTACTCAAGCAGTTCCCTTCGGCTGCACTGCTCACCCCCACCTCCTCATCAACTCTCTATCTACATCGTGACTAGGTCAGCTCAAAAGAAAAATTTCCAAGGATGGAGAGAAGATAGGCAGTGGGTGGCTGGGCCCAAGGTGAAATAAAATAATGTTTTCTTTTATTGATTTACCAGTGTTTGTCTTTTAATTTCTGGAGAGCTTCTATTGCATGCAAAATGTTAATAGGAGTTGAAGGTCTCTTATTCATGCCGCTCCAATCTATTCTGCAAATAAAAAGCAGTGAAAGTGATTCATACATGAATAATTCCCCCAAACCTTTGCTTATTGAAATGGATCAGCGATAATTACCAGGTTGGAAAATTTGCATCCACACAATTTTCTAGTCTCACAAACATAATTTTCTTTAGAATGAATAGAAAATATTTGCTCTTTTAAAAGCTGTTGTGAATGGTGGAGCTTTGTTCTTTCTGTACCTGCAGAAATATGGCTGCAGGGTTCACTGTTGCTGCCCCTTACAGCTGGGGACTTCTGTCCCTCCCAGTCGCTCCAATATTATGGACCTTAGCTCATTTGTTTTAAGCTTCCATCTGCATTTATTTCAGTGTGGAGATCTGCACGTTCTGTGGGTCATTACCTCCAGTAAGAGGAAGTCGGTGTAATCTTAGCACTTTGACTGTTTTTAATTTCTTCCTGAAAGAGGATTTCACATTCACATGCAAGTTGGGAGGGTAAGGGTAACCTGACACACCTCGGCGATTTATTTAACCACTTAACTTTTAGTATTTAGCTGAAAGTCATAGGAAATTTTAATCAGAGTTGCTTTGAGAAGGGGGTGGGGATGAGTGCTTTTTGTCTGTGATCCTTTAGAACCATCTGGAATACACATGAGATTCATTTTCTGCCATTGTCTCTCCAAAGCATCAGGCTGTTGTTCCAGGTGTGTGAAGTGCCTGTATGGCTTGGGTTTAATACTTGCTTTTCATTATGCCCAACAGCTTGGTCCTTTATTCTCTGAGGGATGTGTTTTCAATACCACAGGAGATTTCTTTATGCCCAACCAAATGAATCTTCACAAACAGCTCAACTGGTGTAAGGTCTCAGGTGGGCTTAAGGGACCCACAAGAACTAGGTTTATGTGTAGGCACAGGGGATATTCAAATGTGGCATTATAGTAAAAATAAAGCATTTTGAATTCCCCTGTTCTGGTTTTCTGGAAAAACAAACATCCCTCCTCCTGTGACTGAACAAGTGATTCTAGGGTTCCTTGAAACCATGCTGGAAAAAGAAAGAGTGAAGCATAGACAAGACACCGAAGTAAAGTAAATGTCTGTGTTGTGCAAAAATACAAGGAGAGTAAGGAAAAAATATTTGAGGGATAGATAAGGAAAAAATAGTCATGTCCATAGATGAATTGCAGAAAGGTATGAACTTTTTGTATTGCTCAAGTTAACAAATTATCTTTAAATTAAATAAGCAAAATAAAAAATAGTTACTTATGACAATATGGGTGAATTTTAGGAATATAACGTTAAGTGAAAAAGTCTCTAGAGAGTATATTCTGCATGAATCTTTTTCAATAATCCTTTTTTTATTTCATTATAAAATACAATGCACTAAAAGTGAATAAGCATATTCATTCTATAAACTTAAAAACAACCAAAATAAAAGTATATCCTATTAATAAAGAGAAACAAGTGTAATAAAAGTGTATCAAAAGAAAAGTAAGGCAACAATGAATACAAGTTTCAAGACAGGAGACAGGGGAACATGATGAACAAGGATTAATATGGATGTAAGTCATTGTTACTGCTTTAGTTTTCTGTTGGGTAGAGTTTATTATATTATTAAAACCAACAACTGCACAGGAAACGACTAAAAGAGAGCCATTTTTCTGTATAAATAATAAAAAGCTGTTCTGAATTTAAGCTTATGATTAGTACTCTTCTATGCATTTGAGGTCCAATTTAAAATATCTAGTTAAATAACAAGGGAAAGAAAATAAATATTTGCCCTTTAGGTGCCATCCCCTAAATATGACTGTTCTTATACTGTTTGTGACTTTTCCCCCAGTATCAGAAGTTAATTATCCTCCTTGCCTTCAAATACAGATCTCTGGAGAACTCTCAATTCCACAAGCAAGCATTAGCCATTTGGGAACTACCCTCTTTTTGCTGCAGAAAAACAGTGTGAAAATAGTTTGTTCCCACCATGTTCCAGATGAAAGCGCCCTCTGCTTTCAGGTAGTGGAGTGACAATCCCATTTAGACCATCACCAAGTCTGTAATAGAGCTCAAGGTGCACGTCGCATTTTCAAGAAGAGAACTAAAAATGCAAGTATGGATATGCAAAAATGGGTAGCTTGCACTTCTAAGAAGGCCTAACAGTCTTCTCTTCATCCACACAAACTTTCTAAGCTGTAGAATTTTTAATCCTGGCTCATCACATTGGTTATTTTAATTAATTGCTGCAGATTGGGTTTCCTAAGAAGCAGACCAAAATAGAGATCTCTGTCCAGGTAGGTTATTGGGATGTGCTCTTAGGAATGATGCGCATGTGGAGGTGATTTTTCCCTCAGCAGGGAAGAGGGTAACCTGTGATGCAGTTGCAGCAGACAGAGGCCTCTCCCTATCCCACAGTGTTCGATGGTGTGGGGCTATTTCTTCAAAGGAGATTTGAATTGAAGCAAGAGGGCTAAGCTTGTGAAGACTCCTTTTCCAAGAAGTGTCCATATCCACAGGCACTTTTGAAGAGGATTTTACTGTCACCATTTTATCTTATTCTCCTCTCCCCCAAGGGTAGAGTGCCTCATATACTGAGCCACTCTGCCATTGAACAAAGCATGTTTTTTTTTTTTTTTTTCATTTTTAACACTGCCCTCTGGGCATAAGTTACCACTGCCATAGGTATGAGGCGAGGAAGAAGCACCTTGGCAATACTGCTGGGTATCAAAGGAGTATGGGTCATCTACTTGTGCAGCTTTGGTGCCCTCTGGCCTTGCTCAGGACTTGCGTCAGGCATGCCACTTCCATCTTACTCTGGATAATTCTTTCTGCAGGTGCCATGGCCTTATTCTGGGACTCTAGGATTCTTATGGTGCGATTCTCCTACTGGAACTTGCCACAAAGTCCATACAACACCACTTCTAGTACAGATTCCTTTAGTTCCATAAGATCTACCCAGCCACATGGACCAAGTGTCAGGGCTGCTTATGTTGTAGCATTGGCCTCCTTCCGTAGATGTCATTAAAAGCCACCAGCCTTCGACATTACTCAGAAAATGAGTTGAAGTAATATTTGCAAGTGTGAAATAGTCTGCTTCCAGAACCTGATATGTGATATTCTTGGCATATTCCCAGACCATGGAAATCCACCGCCCCCTAAAAAAATACCCATCTCCCCAAAAAAAGCTCTAAAAATTTAACTGATGTGGTAGCCTTCTGAGTCTATAAAGCTTATGTCATACCCTCTGGGGCACATTGTTTTTTTCAAAGTTGCCAACATACTAGATATTTTTGCTCATCTGATCTAATTATCACTGATATATTAGACAAGTGTTATTGCTATAGTAGTTTGTATCTGGAATGTCCCCAGAAGACGTATGTGTTAAAAGATTCATCCCTAGCCTGTGGTGATATTGGGAAGGAGTGGAACCTATAATAAGGGCAGCCTAGTGGAAGGTCTTAGGTCATTCATCATGCCCTTGAAAGAGATAACAGGATTCCAAACTCTTGTTCATTCTCTCTTTCTCTTTCAGGCCATGAGTCCAGTGGTTTTGCTCTACCACACACTCCCTGCCTTGCCACAGGTCCAAAAGCAACAAGGCCAACTATGAGGAGAAAATTTTAAGGAAATCTGTATTGTCCCTTTTTTCCACTTTGTTTTCTTTTGTGGTACTGTGATCAAACTCAGGTCATCATACATGATACTCATACCTCCTGGGTAAACACTCTAAAAGCTGAAGCTACAGCCTTTGTCCTATTATTTTCCCTGTTATAATTTGTGCTTTTGGGAATCTAAGAGAATTTTTACTACCTCAAAGTTATGAAAGTATATACTTATATATTCTAATGAATGCTTTATGGATTTAGCTTTTACATTAAGGTCTATGATTCATTTGAAATTAATTTCTATGTGTGGTTATTTAGACATAGAGGTCCATCCAACTCCAGAATCATTTGTTAAAAAACTTCCTCTTCCCACTGAATTAACAATATGTATATTGGTTTATTTCTGGACTCTATTCTGCTCCTTTGATCTATTAATCTATGCTTAGGCCAATACAACATTGTCTTCATTCTTGTAGCTGTAACATCATTAAGTCAGGCAGGATTAGCCTTGAACTTTTGTTCTCAAAATAGCTTGGATATTCTAGGTCTTTTGCAATTTCATTTAAATTTTGGAGTCAGCTAAATTTACATAATGGGCTGAGATTTAGCTCAGTTGGTAGAGTGCTGCTCCCCACTCTCTGAGGACCCGAGTTCTATCCCCACACTGCAAAAACAGGAGAAGGGCATGGCAATCTGCTCCTCAAACAATCCCCAAACAATCAGCCATTGAAAATTGAAAACCTTATGAGTGTTGCTATGAGTTAGACCTGATTCCATGGCACCTAACAACAATAACTACAACAACAAATTTACATAAAAGTAGAATTTTAACTAGGATTATGTTCAATTTGCAGATCAATTTGAAGAGACTAGAAATTTTTACAATGCTGAGTCTTTTGATTCTTGAGTGAATATGTTTCCTTTTACTTAGAACTTTAGTTTCTTGCAATAATGCTTTGTAATTTTCAATGTACATGTTTTACACATGCTTTGTCAGATTTATTCCTAATTATGTGATATTTTAGATACTATTATAAGTGACTTTTTTAGTTTTTATTGGTAGTTTTTAATGTACAATGTAATGGGTCTCATTATGACATTTCCATATACATGTTTCATTGAACATTGCTTATGTTCACTTCCCCCATCTCCTCCCCTCCCCACCAATGGTCTTGCTTCTACTTGCGGGTCTTTTTTGTGATATATCTATCTAGTTACATCTTGATTTTGCCATAAGGGCAACATACATGATATTTCCTTTCTTTTCTCCCCTTACCTTTTCTTCTTGCCTTCTCATCCTTTTCTTTTTGAAATATACTATATTTTTGTATGAACCTTTTATTCAACCACCTTAATGCAGTTGTTTTATTAGAATAGTTTTGAATGTTCAAAAAAGTTTTCTATATATTTTTAGCATGCTGTTTCAGAAGAGTTTGCTACTTCTTTTCCAATACCATTGACTTTTATTTCTTTTCCCTTATTACGTTGACAGGAATTTACATTATAATATTAAATAGAAGATGTAAAAAAAATCCTTTCATTGTTTCCTAATATTATTGAAACAAGAGTTCAATATTTCTTTATTAAGTATAATATTGCCTACAGCCATAGCCCTGTGGCAACTGATCTCATCAGCTCTTGGAAGCTAAGCAGGGTGGGGCCTGGTTACTACTACTTGGATGGGAGACCATCTGGGAACACCAGGTGCAGAAGGCTTGGGAGAAGGACCCAGTGACCCACTCCCAAAAATAAATCTGCCATTGGGAGCCTTATGAATAGCAGAGAAGCACTGGCAATAGTTTTTTGCCTATTTTAAGTAGGGTTGCTATGAGTTGGATACCGACTTGACGGCATCTAACAACAACAGCAACAATGTATAATATTAGCTGTAGGTTTTCCATGTCTGCAGCCATACCACCTTGCCATCCAGTCTTGTCAGATCTTTGGAGCTAAACAAGATCATCTTGCTTAGTCATTGTGTGGTAGATTACCTGGGAATACTGGGTCCTGTAGGCTTGGGAGAAAGACCGGGCAGCCCACTCTTAAAAGAATCAGCCATCAAAAACCCTATCAGTGGCAGAGAAGCAATGACATAGTGCAGGGCATGGCACAGTGTCAGGGAGTGTTTTGTTCTGTTGTACATAAGGTCACTATGAGTCAGACCTGACTCTGCACCTAGCAACAACAATAGGTTTTCCATGGACACTCTTTATCAGAGGATGTTTCCTTTTCTTCCTCATTTGCTAACAACTTTTATCATGAGTTCTTTAAATGCCTTTTCTCTACTTATTAAGATGATCATATTGCCTGGGCATGGTGTTACACGCCTATAGCCTCAGCATTTAATGAGGCTAAGGCTGAAGGATTGAGAGTTTGAGACCATCTTGGACTACATAGCAGGAAGCTGTCTCAAAAACAAACAAACAGATGATTATATGATTTTTCCCCCTTCATGTTGTTAATACTCCCTGGTGTCTGTCTTCTTGTTGTGCTGTGGGGGCTTGCCTGTTGCTGTGATGCTGAAAGCTATGCCACTGCTATCTCCCTGATATGAGCAGGGCCATCCATGATGAACAGGTTTCAGTTGAGCTTCCAGACTAAGACAGACTAGGGAGAAGGACACGGCAGCCTACTCCAGAAACAATTGGCCACTGAAAACCCTATGCAGAGCAGAGAAGCACTGTCAAATACAGTTCTGGAAAATGAACCCCACAGACTGGAATGCATTCAAGAAACGACTGGAGAAGAGTTACCTCCTCAAAATAGAGCTGACCTTAATGATGGGAATGGAGAAAAGCCCCTGGGACCTCCATTTGCTGATATGGCATGACTCAAAATGAGAAGACACACAGTGATTGCAACAATGGGCTCAAACATAAAAAGATTATATGCATGGCACAGTGTTGAGTAGATTTTCATTCTGTCATACATAAGGTTGCTATTGTTGTTGTTGTTAGGTGCCGTCGAGTCGGTATCCGATTCATAGCGACTCTCATAGGGTTTTCAATGGATGACTGTTTCGGGATTGTCTTGGGAGTGGGTTGCCAGGCCCTTCTCCCATTTTTGCGGTGCTGGGAATTGAACTCGGGACCTCAGAGACTGCAGCGCAGCGCTCTACCAACTGAGCTAAATCCCAACCCAAGGTTGCTATTAGTCAGAGTCAATTCAATGGCATCTATTAAATTGACTGGTGACAAATAACTCTTGTTCAGAGTTGACTCTGAACAAATAACATGTTGATATGAAGGTGAATTGCAGTGATTGATGTAAAATAATGTTAAACCAATCCTGAATTTTGGTTTAAGTTTCACTTGATCATATTTTATTATTTTTATATGTACCAAGGAATTTGGCTTGATAGTATTTTGTTAAAAACATTTGTGCCTAGCCGGGCTCGGTGGTGCATGCCTGTAATCCCAGCAGCTCAGGAGGCGGAGGCAGGAGGATTGCAAGTTCTAGACCCGAGGCAGTCTGCATAACTTAGTGAGACCCTGTCTCAAAAAGTAAAAAAAAAAAAAAAATGGTGGTTCAGCACTTGCAGAATATGCAAGCATGAGGCCCTGGGTTCAACCCCTAGTACCACACAAACACAGAAACAAACAAACAAACAAAGAACCCAACATTTGTGCCTCTGTTCCCAATCTCATCAAAAAGAAAAGGGGAAAAATTAACATAGTAAGGATTAGGAAGGAAAACGGGTCTATAACCACCGACTACAATAAAATACAGAAAATCATCAGGGATAACTATGAGAGATTGTATTCCCCAAAACATAAAAATACAGAAGAAATGGATAAATTTATTAACACATAGGTCTTACCAAAGCTAACCCCAGAAGACATAAATGACCTAAATAATCACATTACATATAGTGAAATAGAAAAGGTAATAAAAGGTCTCCCAACAAAGAAGAGCACAGGTCCTGATTTGTTCAAAGCAGAATTTTACCAAACTTTCAAAGAAGATATAATACCTGTCTTCCTTAAATTATTCCAAAAGGTAGAAAAGGAGGGAACACTCCCAAATTCATTCTACAAAGCTACCATCACCCTGATACCTAAACCAAGAAAAGATTCATCTAAGATAGAGAATTATAAACCCATCTCCCTAATGAATATAGACGCGAAAATCCTTAACAAAATCCTGGCAAACAGAGTCCAGCAACATATTAAAAAGATTATTCACCATGACCAAGTGGGATTTATTCCACAGATGCAAGGCAGTTCAACATACAGAAATCAATTAATGTTATCCAACATATCAAGAAACTGGCAAACAAAAACCACATGATCATCTCAATTGATGCTGAAAAGGCCTTTGACAAAGTGCAACACCTTTTCATGATAAAAACCCTGGAGAAGATAGGTATAACAGGCAAATACCTAAACATAATAAAAGTCATCTATGACAGACCTTCAGCCAACATTATACTAAATGGAGAAAAACTGAAACCATTTCCTCTTAGATCTGGAGCAAGGCAAGGATGTCCAGTCTCTCCTATTCTATGTAACATAGTAATTGAAGTACTTGCCAGGGCAATCAGACAAGAGAAAGAAATCAAAGGGATACAGATTGGCAATGAAGAGGTCAAACTATCCTTATTTGAAGATGACATGATTCTATACCTAACAGACCCCAAGACCTCATCCAGAAAACTTTTAGGTCTAATTAACTACTTCAGCAAAGTGGCAGGATATAAAGTCAACACACAAAAATCAGTAGCTTTTCTTTACACCACCTGTAACAAGGAAGAGATGGAAATTACAGAAACAATACCTTTCATGATGGCCCACCAGAAAAATTAAGAACCTTAGACTCAATCTAACCAAAGACCCTTCAGATCTCTACAAGTAAAATTTCAAAACATTAAAGAAAGAAATAGCAGCAGATACTAAAAAATGGAAGGACCTTCCCAGCTCCTGGATAGGGAGAATCAATATAGTAAAACTGACTATCCTACCAAAAGCAATTTATAGATTTAATGCAATACCCATTAAAATTCCATTGACTGACTTTACAGAAATAAAAAAAATTATACAAAAATTCATATGGAATCACAAAAGACCATGTATAGCCAAAACACTCTTATGCTGAAAAACTAGTGCAGGTGGAATCACTATCCCTGACTTTAAGCTATACTATAGGGCAGTGGTGGCAAAAGCAGCTTGGTACTGACACAAAAATAGGCCTGAAGATATGTGTAACAGAATAGAGGATCCAGCCATACCTCAAAACACCTATGTTGTTGTTGTTGTTGTTAGGTGCCCTCCAGTCGATATCCGACTCATAGCAACCCTCTGTTCAACAGAGGAAACACTATTGTCAGTGCTTCTCTGCTGTTCATAGGGTTTTCAATGGCAGATTGATTTTTGGGAGGGGGTTTCCAGGTCCTTCTCCCAAGCCTACAGCTTCTGGTGTTCCCAGGCGGTCACCCATCCAGGTACTAACCAGGCCCAACCCTGCTTAGCTTCCGAGATCTGCCAGGATCGGATGCCACAGGGCTATGGCTGCAGGCAAAACACCTATACCCACCTAATTTTTAATAAAGGAGCAAAGCAAATAAATTGGAAAAAGGATAGCCTTTTCAATAAATGGTGCTGGGAAACATGGACATCCACTTGCAGTAAGATGAAAACCAACCTGCATCTCTCAATATGGATAAAAGACCTTAACATAAAACCAGAAACTTTAAAATTAATAGAAGATAGGAGAGGTAATATGCTCCAACAAATAGGCATAGGAAAGTATTTCCTTAATAGGGTCCAACTGCTCAAGAAATTGCAATAAGAATAGATAAATGGGATTATATGAAATTAAAAAGCTTCTGTACAGCAAAGGAAACAATTAAGAGTCAAGGAAATCCCCACTGATGGGAAAAAATTTTCTCATCCTATATATCAGGCAAAGGTCTAATCACTAGAATTTATAAAGAACTTAAGAAAAAATACCCAAGAAAACAAATAACCCAATACACAAATGAGCAAAGGAACTGAACAGACAGATCTCAAATGAAGAGGCCTATAAAGCCATGAAACACATGAAAAAATGCTCAATATCCTTAGCTATTACGGAAATGCTAATTAAAACAACTCTGAATTTCTACCTTACTCCAATGAGAATGACCAAGAGCAATAACACAAATAACAACAAATGCTGGTGAGGTTGTGGAGAAAGGGGGACACTCTTACACTGCTGGTGGAGTTGTAAATTAGTCCAACCACTTTGGAAATCAGTATGGAGGTATCTTAAAAAACTAAAAGTAGATCTACCATATGACCCAGCTATAACACTATTGGGAATTTACCTAAAGGGAGATGTGTCATCTTACCACAGAGACACCTGCATCTCCACGATCAATGCAGCATTTTTCTCAATAGCAAGGATATGGAACCAACCAAAGTGCCCATCAACAGAAGAATGGATAAAAAAAACTATGGTACATATACACAATGCAATACTACTCAGCAATAAAAAAAAGTGAAATAACGCCATTTGCAGCAAAATGGATGGAATTGGAGAAAATTATTTTATGTGACTGAACACAAGTTCAGAAAGAGAATTATCACATGTTCTTACTGATATGTGGGAGCTGAATCAAAATTATAACAAGGAAAAAATCCTATGTGGAGGTCGGAACATAATAAAAAAATTAATTAAAAAAAAAAGCTAAAGTTGACCTAGCAGAGAAGGGACAATTTGGGGAATGCAAAGCAAGGAGGGAGAGATCTAGCAAAAGGAGGAAATCCTGGGAGAAGAGAGGGGGCAGAGGAGGAACAAGGAGGAATGAGGAATGGGGGAGGGGGTGACCTCAGGGTGAACAGCCCAACTTTAATTGTCCTGGAAATAATTATAACACCGATAATACCAAAGAATGGTATTAATATAGATGGGCTAGAAAATTCATGTAATAGTATTGACAATGCAAAAAGAAAGTTCACTACAGAAAAAGTTTCGATCTTAAACATAATTGGAACCCAAGGATATATAGAAAAATATTACCATAAAAAAGCAAATGGAAGAGAAGTCTTTGGTGTGTGTGGGGGGGTGGGATGGGGTCAGGAAGTGCACAAGAGGGGAAAGGGGAATTTATCTGTGTAATGTACAACAAAATGCATATATGGAAATGTCACAATGAAAAGCATGTCAGAATGAATCACATTTAGGTGTGCATTAAAAATTTCCAATAAAAAAACAAAAAACACAAAACAAAAAAGGATTTGGGGGCTAGGTGTACAGTGCTTGCTTGATATGCACAAGGCCCTGAGTTCAACTCCTCAGTACTGAAAAAAAAAAAGACACAAAAATTATACATACTTGGAGGTTGCTATGTGATGTTTTAACACATGTGTACATTATGTAATGTCTAAACCAGGTTAAACATATCTATCTCTTTAAATGTTTGTCACTCCTTTATGGTGAAACCTTCGAAATCCTTTCTGCTAGCTTTTTGAAATATATGCTACTATATGTGTGGTTACCTTACTGTACATAATAGTACACTATGTTGTGATATCTTAATTACTTTTCTTTTAATTTTTTCTTGACTCAAGCTATTTAGCTGGGCATGGTAGTGCAAGCCTGTAATTTCAACAGTTGGGAGGCTGAGGCAGGAAGAGAGTGAGTTCAAGGCCAGACTGGGCTACACAGCGAGACTCTATCTCAAAAACAAACAAACACCATAAGACAAGGTCTATGGGTGTAGGATAGGGAAGAGGGGTTTCTGGATTAGTTAAACCCAGAAGTTATACTTTTGTCTAATGCAGTCAGGAGATAGTTCATGTCAATAGAAAGCTGACATTGAAGATTCATTGAGGGCAAGCAGTCTGACGTCCCCCTGAAGGGAATTCTGAGCATCTCCCTTAACAGCCATGCAGCAAACGGCGACTAAAATCCAGTTATTCGGATACTCCAATCTATGCCTATTCCTTTACATGGCACTGTTATAAGGACTCATAAAATGTTCACTGAAGCATTATATCAAGCAATGTGGTGTAGCTGTGAACTGTTGGCAAACAGGAGCGGCAAACAAATTAGCCTAAGAAGTCCTTACTGATTACCTACTGCTCAGAGAAGATCCCCAGTTCCCCAGGATCAGAGGAATACAGGCCGGATTTCCTGCCTCCAAGAAGCTGACAACATCGACTGGACCTGGCGGGGAAGGCGCAAAGAAGGAAAGCAGATGTTTTGAGGAAGCTATGTGAACAGGGCTGATGCAGAGATACAACCAGCAATACTCTTAGAATTGGTGTCTTTGGCCAAAATCCCACTGACATTCTTCACAGGCTTGCTGAGTGAAAGAGAGTCTACTTACTCACCTTCTTTTCAGCCTTGCCCACACACATGGATTATCATACTGTCAAAAGCTTAATCTAATAAAAATTATGGCAACACATTGTCTTTTGTTAGCTGGCTGAAACCCAAGGACTGTGCTGTTGGGCACAGAAGGGCAGACAGATGGAAGTTTCACGCTGTCCTGTAATTGCAAAGTAGCCTTACATCTGAGAGTCCTTTACAGAACAGCGTCCATTACCTGTGGATAAGTTGGGATGGTACTTTTTAAAATAGTATGGAATGGACCTGCTAGTGGAATTTAATTGTTACCAATTAGACCTACCAGAGGGAGAATTTGTATCAGAGACTGTGATTTACCTAATAGGAGTGCAGAAGTAAAGCTGCCACTATATTCAGGAGAGGTAAGATTATATGGTAAGGGCAGCAAGGACTTGTTTTAGGTATCAGTTTTTACATTGCCTGAACAATAGTGGCTAGAAACCAGACTTTATATTGCCTGCCTGGGCAGTTCACCATCATGCCAGATGGAACATAAAGACAATTCAAAAGGTGCTAAAAAGTAGCTCCAGATGAAAAAAGGAAAATTCAGAAAGACTAAGCTATCTCTCTTTTGCAGCAAATCCAACTGTTCATTTGATCAAACAAGCCCATTAAGGAAATACTCAGCCAAATCAACTATTGGTCCTTGTATTGTGATGAAAACTTAGAGTGAAGATGCTCTGATATTTGTCTTTGATACTTTAAAAGGACTCATAAACACAATGTTTTTAAAACCCATAGTGTTTTGACTTCTCGCTTTCCCTCCTCAGTTTCAAAGGAAATACATGTTTACAACAGTTTCAGGTTTTATTACACATTTAAATGTTTCCTTTTTCATCATGCTTCATATTTAACAAGAATTATAAAAAAAAAACAAGCTTGGCAGCTGTATTCTGACTTTAATAAAGCATTTGCTGGAAGGCAGTCAGGACTTAATGTTTGAGGCTCTAAGCTTAATTCCATGCAGAATTTTGTGTTCATTTTGCAATAGACATAAAATGAGCCGCATGGGCTCTCCTGTTTAAAAAATGTTAACTCACATACATAAGATTTTTTATAGAACAATGTATGAGTTTGCAAATGCACATATACGATTTTTCCCTCTATCACACACTTCTTCATGGTGGGATGTTTGCGATATACTAGGTTTTCCCATTATTTCAGTGTTAAGTGCCTGCCTTATATAATTGGGATCAATTAACTAATTAGTATTTAATTTTTTCTTTTTCTGTGGTGGGGATCAAACCCAGGACATTACTTATGCCACAGAAAAGCTCCCTACTACTGAGCTACCTCTTTTGTCCTTGGTTTTTGGAGACAAGTTCTCACTATGTAGCTCAGGCTGGTCCTGAACTCACTATGTAGCCAAGCTGGCCTCAAAATTGTCATCCTTTTGCCTTCACCTCCCAGTGCTGGGATTACAAGTGTGTACCACCATACCTGGTGCCTAAGTCCTTCAATACCTAGAACTGACAACTAAAATTTGGTGTTGCATTTTTATTATTTGAAACTTTATTTAAATTGTTTCAAAGTAATCTACAATAGGTTCAAAGTAATCTACAATGGGTCTTAGGAAAAGCAGCTTCTGACTGCATTCAGATCAGTTTTAGAAAAGATCTTGTCTATGCTTTATGGAATTAGGCACCATAAATTATTCTAATACTATATAGGCTGAGAATTTGTAAGTAATCAGAAAGGCCAGTGCTGCCACTCCTAAAGTTTTCTTAATCAACCATGATGAATCGGAATTATTTGCAGTGAGATTCTTTTGGTGTCTTGCCTTGAGTTGCTGTGATGATGAGGGAGCAGAGGGAGATAACCTGGCCACTAAGCCAGGCACTAATTACAAGTGGAATTAGGCCGTGTTATAATTACCAAGTTGTAATCAACTAAGTACAACTGTGACAAGTCTCCAGCAATGAACGTGGTATGAACTGGAAGAACAGTGGTGGTGGTGTGGGATCTGTGAATGGGCTAGGAGAACACAACTGCCTAGTCATTCCCTCTTCCCTCCCCCAAAATACCTGGAACAGGAGAGGGGGAGCATAGGACAGGGCCTGTGGTATCACAGACAAGAAAGAACCCTTAATATTTTCTTTTCTATTCTTTATTAAGACTAGAAAATAGCTAGGTGTGTTGGATCACAGCTGCAATCCCCAGGACTCAAGAGACACAGGCAGGAGGAATAGGCGTTCAAGGTCAGAGGCAATCTGAGCAATTTAGCAAGACTTTTACCCAAAACAAAACAAAAAATGGCTGGGGGTGCAACCCAGTGGTACAGTACTTGCAAAATATGTATGAGGCCAGGGGTTCATTTACGAAGTACTACCAAAGGGGAAAAAAAAAAAAGAAAAAAACAAAAGACTAGAAAGTATGTGGTGGATTTCAAGTTAACCTAAAAAACCCAAGCACACAGCTGAGAACTCAAAAGACATGGTTTGGGCCAGGTGTGGTGGGACACACCTGTGGTCCCAGCACTACAGAGGGCGGGCAGGAGGATCACAAGCTCCCACCCAGCCTGGGCTATGCGGGAAGACCCTATCTCAAACCCAAAACAAAAGAAAGACATGGTGCTGTAGTTGCCTGGAGGAAAAAGAAGTGGGCTCAGGGAGACACTGCTGGGACTGAGCCACTATACTGGGATCCACCAGAGAACATCCAGGAGAGGGAGGTAATAAGCAGTTCATGGAATTTTCATTTCTGTTGTCAATAACTTAATTTATGATATTTGAATTTTCTCTTAAAGAAATATTTTGTTTGTTTCTAACAAGCTTGTGACAGTGATAGCAGGAAGATTGGGCCATATGTTCCATCCCTTATTTTAGATCTTTCTTGACTGTCAGGGGGAAGGTGAAGGTAGGAAAATGCTCATGAAGTAGATCATTATAGTAAAGTCAGTCCTTCATGAAACTAATGAATGTGAGGATTTGTGGAGCATATTTACTGGTGGTTGTAGAAGCTTGCTGGCCCAGGAAGCCACCAGAAAATGGTTCCCTAATAGCAACAAGTGGCAGAGTCAGGATTGCTGTTGTTTTTGTTGTTAGGTGCTGCTGAGTCAGTATCCAACTCACAGTGACCCTATGTACAACAGACGCAACATTATTGTGCTACTCTGCTATTCATAGGGTTTTCAATGGCTGTGTTTTTGGGAGTGGGTTGCCAGGTCCTTCTCCCAAGCCTACAGCACCTGGTGTTCCCAGGTGGTCTCCCATCTAAGTACTAACCAGGCCTGACCCAGCTTAGCCTCGAGCTCTGATGGGATTGGACACCACAGTGCTATGGCGCAGGCTGTTATGTGCTGTCAAGTTGGGTCCAACTCATAGTGAACCTATGTACAACAGAACAAAACACTCCCTAACACTATGCCATGCACATGATCTTTTTTTATGTTTAAGCTCATTGTTGCAGCCACTATGTAAATACATCTAGTCTAGGGGCTTTCCATTTTTCATTAACCCACCACTCTCCCAAACATCATGTCCTTCTACAGGGATTATGCCTTCCTGACAACATATCCAAAATACAGAAGACATGGTCTAGCCATCCTTGCTTCCAAGGAGCACTCTGGTTGCACTTCTTCTAGGATGAATCTGTTGGTTCTTTTGGCAGTCCCTGGTTTCAATATTCATCTCTCCCACCATAATTCAAAAGCATCAGTTCTTCTCATTCTTCCTTATTTATTGTCTAGCTCTTACAAGCATATGAAGCAACTGAAGGTGCATGAGTCAGGTACACCTTCGTCTTCAATGTGATATATTTTACTTTTCAACACTTTAAAGAGGTCTTTTGTGACAGCTTTTCCCAATGCAATGTGCCTTTTGATCTCTTGACTGCTGCTTCCATGGGTGTTGACTGTAGAACCAAGTAAAGCAAAATCTCAGACAACTTCAATCTGTTCTCCATTTATCATGAAGTTGCTTACTGACCCAAGAGTTTTGTTATTGTTGTTAGGTGCCATGGAGTCGTGTCTGACTCATAGTGGACCCTCATAGGGTTTTCAATGGCTGATTGTTTTGGGATTGCTTTGGGAGTGGGTTGCCATGTACTTCCCTCATTTTTGAGGTGCTGGGAATCAAATCCAGGACCTCAGAGACCACAGAGTGGTGCTCTACCAACTGAACTAAATCCCAGCCACAGGATTAGGAGCCAGGAAATCTAGTTCCACAGGCCTTGTTCTTGGTCATGATCCTACACTGCTAAGAGGCACCAAGATACCAATATGGAAAGTGGACTTATGCTAGGAAGGAAGCAATGGGAGAGGTGTTGGAAAGGACCTTAGAAAGGAGTGATATATACCCATCTCTCGGGGGTGATGTACGGGACTATTACTTGGGAAACAAACTGCCTCAGAATGAGCCCTAAATCCTTTCTGTGTCCAAGATTCTGTGACCCGATAATGGGCCTGGAAGATAGAAGAATGCAATAAAAAGTAATCCGGGGGTGACGCAGTGGCTTATGCTTCTAATCTCAATGACTTGAGAGGCTGAGGCAGGAGGATCACAAGTTCAAGGCCAGAGGCAGCCTGGGTAATTTAGCAAGACCCTGTCTCAAAATTAAACAAACAAACAAACAAACAAACACCATAAAAAATGGGCTAGGTTTGCAGCCCAACAGTGGAGCACTTGCAAGGTATTTACAAAGCCCTGGGCTCAACTCCCAAGTACTGAAAAAGAAAAGAGAAAAAGAAAGAAAAAAGAAAAAGAAAAAAGTAGTGAGCATAGGCTGGTGATGGAGGCGGGGAGGATATATGGGAGATGTCAGGCAGATTTCCATCAGGAGTGAGTGAATCACAGAATGGACATTCTTAGAAGGCTTGTTTCCTGGCTGTGCAGTCTTTACCACTTCTGGCCAGGCATTGAGACCCCTCTGAAACTGCTGACTTCAGAGAGCCCACTGCTCTGTTCCTTTCCCTTTGCATGGCTCCAACAGCTATGAGGGCTTTCAGACGTCTGTTTCTTCTGGTGAACTCTTGTTAGTTTCTTCAGTTTTCTTCCCCATGAGAAGTGATGTAAGGTCTTTCATGACTCTGGAAATTTTCTTCTGAGTAGTCTCGAGCTGGCAGGACATTGGGAATTCAGTATCTGAAGTGAACTTAGTGTATTAGGTGTGGTTTGACCTGTGTGGAATGAAATGAGACATTCACCTCTTCCTATTTGGACTTCATTAGAGAAGTCTGAGATCTCATTACCTCTGGGGCGGCCTTTTTACCTAGTGGACTCAGTGAGCTTCTGGTTACTGAAAACTCAAGAGTTACTTTTATCTTAAACCATGGGCATGACATTACTTTTTTGTGTGATATATTTTATCTTTTAGGTTTAGCCCATTGTTTAGTCTTTTCTCAACATTGATTCTGTCACACATAAATAATCACCCCTCCAAGCTAGGTTTTAGTCAGATTCTAGTCAACTTGACATACTTGCTCTAATCTACATTATTAAAGCAAATGATGAAAAGTTAGGTCAGAGCCTAGTGGTATGGACATAGATGTCTTATCATCAGCACTTTTCATTTTCTCTTCTGAAAGATAAACTTCTCTACAAATCAGAACAAACAGTTGTGCTGAATTTTCGCTAAAATATCCTGGCAGGGGTCTAGAAAAGCTACACTCTGCTGGTCTACATGAATTCTGCTCCTTCTCGTGGGTCTGACTCTGAACTCAGTCATAGAGTTGAATGTGGCTTTGTGGGTCCTGAGTGAGATCTAGTTAAAAGTCTTTCCTTTGAGGCCTCTGGATTAATAATCCCAACCTGCCAAACAGGTGGGACCTGAGCCATCACTTTTCTTTGCTTCTTTGTTAATTTTCTCTCTCTCTCTTTCTTTCTTTCTTTTTTTTTTGGTCTGTACTGGGGGTTGAACCCAGGGCCTCTCACTTGCATGCTCTGCAAGTGCTGGACCACTGAGCTGCACCCTCAGCCCACTCAGCCCATTTTTTTACTTTTTGAGACAGGGTCTCACTAAGTTACACAGACTGCCTCTGGTCTTGAACTTGCGATCCTCCTGCTTCCGCCTCCTGAGCCACTGGGATTACAGGTGTGTGCCACCGCGTGGCTCTTTGTTAATTTTCTAAAGGGGACTTCCTGGGCAGCCCTACAGGCTAATTTCTTCCAGGTACTGTCCCCCTTCTCTGTTCCAGTGCCCCAGCATTGTAACACCCACAGGAGACTGAGTTTCTTTAAAACTAGTTTAGCCTCAGGTGCTCTTGAGTTTTAACACTGTTGACGGCAATCACCAGGAATTTCCTTGCCAGCTCTGCCTGTGGCTGTCTGTCTCTCATATTCCTCTTCAGGAGTCCATTAGGCGGCCATCCCTCAATGATAAAGACAAAGTTCTTTGCATGTTGACATCCAGGTTTGCCTTTCCCTGGGAGCAGGGGTGGGGGGTTGGCAGGAGAGGAAACTTGGGTCTTGATAGAACCAAACACAGCTCCACACTACTCCCTCCAGATGTTGTTTCAAAGTTTGCACTCTCTGTAGAAGTATCACTTTTCCTTTCTCAAGAGGTTCCAATGTCTATTGATACAATCTGGCTTCCATCAAATGGCCCTGAAGTCTATCACACTCGTCTTCTGTGGTCTAGATGTCAATGAGGTTCAAACTCATTTCCACAGCAAACTTTCACTCCAAGCAAATCAAAAGGTGTATATAGAACTCTTTTCAGAACCCCACCATTCTGGGACAGGTGTAGAGGTTTTATCTTCCTAGAATCTATAGGAAACATCTAAGTTGGGCACCATCCAATAGAAATATAAGTGAGTTGCCAATGTGAATCATGTTGATGATCTTAAATTTTCTAGTAGACACATTTTAGAAAATAAATATAAACAGGTGAAATTAATTTTAATAATATATTTTACTTATCTTAAGTACCCAAAGTGTTATTATCTCAATATATATACAGTGTAAAATTATTGAGATACTTTGCATGGTCTTTTTACTATTAAGTCTTCAAAATGTGGTGTGTATTGCACACTTACTATTGATCTTGAGACAGTGCAGAAGGGCAGTCCAACTCAAGAGTGGCGTGTGTGGTCTGATGAGGTCTTTGCTGGGATTGTGTTGGAGCCTAGACTCTCCCTGTGCCCAATCTGGCTTCTGTCTCCTTTCTTCCACTCGTGCTGATCCCAAGAGTACTCCCTTAGGAAAGCTCCTGCGGCTGATCACTGTCTCATAGTCAGCTCCCAGTGTGTAATACAAGGTAGCATTCATGGCAACCCTAAAATTCCAACGTCTCTTGCTCATGAGCTACTATCTAATCAAAACTGTAAAGCTAGCTTGGGGCACAGATACTTTTTTTCTGTCACCTTTTCTGTTATTTTCCACTGCAAATTGTTGACTCTATTAGTCTCCTATCTTGCTATCTGTGTTATTCCTAATGCACTCCATAGCATTTAGCTGTATTGTAAAGGTGTGTGGACATTGGATTAAAGCTACCATATGAGGAGAGGAAAGGAGACTGCTGGAGAATATGGTGGTCAGAAAGAAAAATGCCAGTTTGTTAAAAACTATTCAGCTGCACCATTAATAAAATGCCACCGGTGAAGGGAAATCATAATTTTCTCTTTAAATTATTATTATTGTTATTTGGAGTACTGGAGAGCTGAACCCCAGGCCCTGCACATACTTTGCAAGTGCTCTATCACTGAGCTGCACTCCCCCCCCTTTTTTATTTTTATCTTGAGGAAGAGTTTTGCTATGTTATGCAGACTACCTCTGGCCTGAACTTATGATCCTCCTCCATCTCCTGAGTCATGGGCATTTCAGGGGTGCACCACTGTGTCCTATTATTCTTTAAATTGTTAAAAGTATTACACTTTAGGCTGACTACCAACCCAAATGAAAAACTAGGATTTACACATGAGAGGATGCATTGCTAGGTGCCATGGAGTCAGTATCCGACTCATAGCAACCCTCATAGGGTTTTCAATGGCTGACTGTTTCGAGATTGCCTTGGGAATGGATTGCCAGGCCCTTCTCTCATTTTTGCGGTGCTGGGAATTGAACTGGGGACTTCAGAGACTTTAGCACAGTGCTCTACCAACTGAGCTAAATCCCAGCCCGGGAGGATGCATAGGTCATTAGAAAGAGATAGTTGAGGTGATCAGACTGAAGTCCTGAAGCCAGAGCTGCCATTTTCTGGCATTGGGACCTAATGCAATTTTCTAAAATGTTCTGACCTTTCATTTCCTCATGAGAGAATTGTAGATCTCCTGTGCAGATTTAAAGAACCTACCAGTCAGGGACCATGTTAATGAGTGGATTTATACAATAGTAAAAGAATAAACAGTTACAGCTCATGCTTTTAAGATCCTTCAGCCAAAGTGTTATCTGTGCAGGCGGTGCCAGGATTATGCTGAAGAACTGAAGTATTTTTATTTTTGCTTTTTGTTTTTGTAGTGTTTCAAATTGCATCTTCACATCCAATTTCTTGAATTGTTATTTCAACTATTTGCAGTGAAAGTAGTAAACTATCACTTGAAAAGTATGTATTATATAAAATGTATTGCTAAAGAACATGAATTTACTTAAAAATTCTGTTAGCATTCAATTTGCCAACGAAAAAACATTATTTCGTGTAAGTAGCTGTCTCAGGAATGGAAACTTCTCCATTAAGTGCTAAAGATTTTACATGGTACCAGATTATTGAAAAAAAAAAAGGTTTTTGAAAGCATACCAAAAAGCACCAGTGACACAGCTTATCCTGCTTGTGTATTCAGAGTTAGAATAAAGCTTTTGACAATATTGTCAATGTGCTGACATTATTATTAAAGGTCCTTAACCTTATTATGGAACAGTTGAACAATACTTATTTGTTCGTCTCAGAATCAAGTAGGAAAGAATGTTGGGTGTCAAGGTTTTCAGGTGCTTTTTTCCTTTCTAAACTAAAAATGATGTTGGCAAAGACAGAGTAGAGTGATAAAAGCAAAGGGTGCCTTTGGAGAGAATTTCTCCTGTTATCATTAATAGAGTAGTAAGAGTCTCTAAGCCATTGGTAATATTATTTCATGCACATTATGTTTAAGCAAGGCACTTGCATAAAGTTGCTTTTTTCCTCTTGGAATTCATGTACTTTTCTTGAAGCTACAAAATAGTCTGTTATGTAAACTTACAATGGACATTTCAATAGTGTTTCACATTTCCTAAAGTGAGGAATACGCAGGTTTAACCAAGGGCATTCTTATGCTTAATGTGTTGTCTTATCCTTGCCTGTGTATAGTACTCAAAACTATTACAATTTTGAGAAGGCAACATTCTGATCTACCTCTCTAGTTTTTGGTTCTTTTTAAGAATATTTAGAAACACAAAGGAGAAAAAATGGCATAATTGTATCATTCAGTTGAAGAATTTAATTAAAAGTTAAAATAGTACATCTACATGATTAGAAAGTTACCATAGGGTTCTAAGATGTAGTAATATCTGTAATGAATATGTTTTTAAGCTGAGTGATTCACAGGGATTTGTTTTATTGTTCTGCTTCAAGACACACATGGGTGTTACATACGTTCTTTTGTGTGTATCAATATTACATAAGCAATAATCTTTAAATACTCTGAGACCAAATAAAAATAAAAAAGAGCAATAGAAATAAAAAGGAAAAGCCTCCCATCATTCCTAGACACTCTCCTTAAAAGTAAACACTATTTTATGATGTCTAGTGTATGCTTTTTGAAAAATGGCCTGTGAAAATAAAAGTACATATTTTAAACTGTTATTTTTTTAAATTGTAAAGACAGTATAGGGATGGTAAGCAATCAGATTCCAGAGCTAGAAAAGCTTAGTTTGAATTCTGTCTCCTCAGGCCACCAGTTACGTACTTTCAGAGTTTTTAAATGTTGGTGTATCTCAGTTCCTTCATCTTAAAATGAGCCTAAGTGAGTTGTTTTTAAGATTGGATGTCACTTATGTAAAGCATGGTCTTGATGAATAGCACTCAGTAAATATGAGGTGTAATTATTATATATGATAAAGAGATATTTCAACTCCTACTTTAGTTAACTTTGTCTGTATTTATATAGTTGCGCTTCTAATTCTTTTTTGAATCACATTGTTTTAGATGTCTCACACAAAATATTTATATAGTTGCGCTTCTAATTCTTTTTTGAATCACATTGTTTTAGATGTCTCACACAAAACATATAATTAGAAAATTTTACTCAATATGAATTTTTCTTTTAGCGTGTAAATTTATGCCATTTATATTTATTGATATAACAAATATATTATGTTTTATTTATTAATTTTTTTCTGAAGCACTGTTGTTAAATGCTTTTCCTGTACTCTTTCTTTTGTTACATGGAAGTTTTGGGATGCTTACCTGTTTGTCTTCTTATAATTTGGATGGCTTTTGTCCATTTAAAAACTTCTACTTATTTTTATATCTTTATATATTATACTGAATCTTCTATTTCAAAATTTAGGAACTTTAAACAGAACTATTCCTTACATAAGAAATTAGCAATTCATATTTTCTTTTAGCTATTTCCTCATCTTCTACCAGCCAAATGTTGTTTTTGTTAGGTGTTGAGTCAGATCTGACTCATAGTGACCCTATGTACAACAGAACAAAATATGCAGTCATATTTCTTCTCATTTAAAGTCATGCCACATCAGGGGTCACAAGGGCTTTCCTCCATTCCCATCTATAAGGTCCACTCTACTTTGAGAAGGCAACTCTTCCCCAGTCATTTCTTGAATGCCCTCCATCCTGAGAGGCTCATTTTCTACCACTATATTTGACAGTGCTTCTCTGTTCTTCATAGGTTTTTCAATGGCTAATTGTTTTGGGTGTGGGCTGCTCTGTCTTTCTCTTGTCTGTCTGGGTCTGAAAGCTCAGCTAAAAACCTGCTCACCATGGGTGGTCCTGCTGGTATTGGAAATACCAGTGGCATTGCTTTCACCATCACAGCAACACACAAAATTCCCCATAGCACAGCAAGCTGACCTACATGTGGGTTAGCTGCATTCTTCTTTTCAGTCTTTTTTGATAGTCCCTTTCACATTTTTACATGTATAAATCTTGATTTATCAGAGATAAAAGATCATTTATCAAAATAGATAAAATGTTGTTGTGTTATTAGGTGCCCTGGAGTAGGTCTCCAATTCATAGTGGCCCTCCATAAAACAGATGAAACAGTAGTGTTAGTGGTTTTCTGCTATTCATAGGGTTTTCAATGGCTGATTGTTTTTTGGGAGTGGGATGTCAGGTCCTTCTGCCAGGCCTACAGCACATAGTGCTCTCAGATGGTTTCCCCTCCAAGTACTAAGTAGGCCTGACCCTGCTTATCTTCTGAGATCTGACAAGATCTGACACCACAGTGGTATGGCAGTAGGCATAGATAAAATGTTGTTGTTGTTAGGTGCCATCAAATTGAGTCTGACTCATAGCAACCCTGTGTACAGCAGATTGAAACACTTCCCAATTCTGTGCCAGGCACATAATCTTATTTATGTTTAAGCCCATTGTTGAAGACACTGTGTCAATCCATCTGGTGGAGGGATTTCCTTTTTTTTGTTGACCTGCCACTCTCCCAAACATGATATCTTTCTCCAAGGATTGGTCTCCCCTGACTATATGTCCAAAATATGTAAGATGCAGTCTAACCATCCATAGATAAAATAGATAATATAAAATAAATATTTTTATTCATTAGGAAAAATGCTGAACTTATAGAATTTATATGTACTCCAATTTCTCTTCTAAACTTTGCTTGATATGTTTTTAATAGTGTCAAAGTTTAAAACCTTTATTTTTTACAATTATATTTTCCATAGTTGTTTATCTTAATGATATACATGAGTAAATTCAGTGCTCATAACAAATATTTGACCCCACAAATTAGTGAGAATTGTGATTTTTTAAATGTGCCTTATGATTTTAAACATTTTTAAATTAATTTTGAACACATTTAAATTGTGGTCAGAAAATGTGGTATGAATGATACTAACTCTTAAGTTTCTTGAGCCATACATCATGATTTGTGGTCAACTTTTTATTTGATTCATATGCACCTGAGTTGAGTTTGAATTCTATATTTTTGAGGTCGTGGGTTTTGTATTGTCTAGCTTGATGTTGTTAGGTGTCATTGAGTCCAGTCCAACTCATACTGACCACATGTACAACTGAATGAAACACTCCCTGATTCTGTGCCAGGTACACCGTCTTATTTATGTTTAAGCCCATTGTTTCAGACACGATGTCAATTCATCTGGTGGAGGGTTTTCCTTTTTTGCATTGACCTGCCACTCTCCCAAATGGGATGTCTTTCTCCAGGGATTGGTCCCTCCTGACTACATGTCCAAAATATAGAAGACATAGTTTAGCCATCCTGGCTTCCAAGGAGCACTCTAGTTGCACTTCTTCTAGGAAACATCTGCTGGTTCTTTTGGCAGTCCATGGTATATTAACAAATGTCTCCAGCACCATAATTCAAAGGCATCAATTCTTCTCCTGTCTCCCTTGTTCAATGTCCAGCTTTCACAACCATATGATGTGAATGAAAATACCATACCATGAGTCAGGTGCACCTTGGTCTTCAATGTGACATCTTTACTTTTCAATAGTCTAAAGAGATCTTTGGCCACAGCTTTTCCCAAAGCAATGTGTCTTCTGATTTCTTGAGTGGGTGTTGATTGTAGAACCAAGTAAAGAAAAATCATGGACAACCTCAATCTTTTCTCCATTCATTGTGAAGTTGTAGGCTGACCCAGTTGTAAGGATTCTGTTTTGTTGATGTTTAGTCACAATACATACTGAAGGCTATGTTCTTTGATCTTCATCTATAAATGTTTTAAAACCTCTTCTCTATCAGCAAGCAGAGTTGTGTCATCTGCATAATGCAGGTTGTTAATGAGACTTTCTCCAATCCTGATGCCACGTTCTTTCTCATAAAGTCCAGATTTTCAGATTATTTGCTCAGCATAGAAATTGAAGAGATATGGTGAAAGTATACAGCCCTGGTGCACACCCTTCTCAACTTTAAACCAGGCAGTGTTTCCTTCTTCTATTTGAACAACTGCCTCCTAGTTCATGTACAGATTTCTCATGAGTACAATTAGATGCTCTGGTATTCCCAATTTTCAAAGTGTATCCATAATTTATTATGATCCACACAGTCAAATGCCTTTGCATATTCAATAAAACATAGACATCTTTCTGACTTTCTCTGCTTTCAACTAATATCCACCTAACATCACCAATGATGTCCCTGGTTCCCTGCCCTCTTCTGAATCTGGCTTGATTTTCTGGCAGTTCCTTATCTATTTACTGCTCCAGTCACTTTTGAATGATGTTTAGTAAAATTTTGCATGTATGTGATAATAATGATATTGTTTGATGTTTTCCACATTCAATTGAATCCCCTTTTTGGGGAAGAGGCACAAATATGAATCTTTTCTAGTTAGTTGTCCAGGTAGCTATTTTCCATATCTGTTGGCATAAATATGTTAGCACCTCCAGTGCTGCATCTGTTTGTTGAAACATCTCCCTTGGTATTCCATCAATTCCTGGAGCCATGTGTTTTGCCAATTCCTTCAAGGCAGCTTCCACTTCATCCTTCAATAACATTGGTTCCTCTGCATATGCAACCTTTTGAAATGGTTGGTCATCTATCAATTTCCCCACATGTCTGTCAGTTTGCTGCTATGGGGGGTTGTGTGTTGCCATGAGCCTGAAAGCTATGCCACTGGTATCTCAGATACCAGCAAGGTCACCCATGATGGACAGGTTTCAGCTGAGCTTCCAGACTAAGACAGACTACAGAGTAGGACCTGGTGAACCACTCCCAAAACAACTAGTGATTGAAAACCCTATGAATAGCAAAGAAACACTGTCAGATATAGTGCTGGAAAATGAGCCCCCAGGTTAGAACTCACTCAAAAGACAATGGGGGAAGAGTTGCCTCCTCAAAGTAGAGTCTACGTTGATGACAAAAATGGAGTAAAGCCCCAGGACCTCCATTTGCTGATGCGGGACAACTCAAAATGAGGGGAAACAACTGTAAAGATCCATTAATAATTAGAACATGGAATGTACATAGTATGAATCTAGGAAAATTAGAAGTCATTAAAAGAGAAATGGAGTACATAACCATTGACATTCTAGGCATCAGTGAGGTGAAATGGATTGGCATGGGCCATTTTAAGTCAGATAATCATGTCGTCTACTGTGCTAAAAATGACAAACTAAAGAGAAATGGGGTTGCATTCATCATCAAAAAAGACATCTCAAGATCTGTCCTGAAATACAATGCTGTCAGTGATAGAATAGTGTCCATATGCCTACAAGGAAAGCCAGTTAATATGACTATTATTCAAATTTATGCACCCACCATTAAGGCCACAAATGAAGATAGGGAATATTTCTACCAGCTTCTGCAATCTGAAATCATCAAACATGCAATGAGGACATGCTGATAATTGCTGGTGACTGGAATGCAAAAGTTGGAAACAAAGAAGCCTCAATAGTTGGAAAATAAAGGCTTGGTGAAAGAAACAATGCTGGAGATCACCTGATAGAATTTTGTCAGACCAATGACCTTTTCATAGCAAATACATTTTTTTCACCAACATAAATGGTGACTATACACATAGACTTCACCAAATGGAATAAACAGGAACCAAATTGATTATTTTGTGAAAAGAAATGATGGAAAAGCTCCATATCAAATGCCAGAACTAGGCCAGGTGCTGATTGTAGAACAGACTATCAACTTCTCATATTACACTTCAAACTGAAACTGAGGAAAATTAGAACAAGTGTATCAGAGCCAAGGTATGACCTTGAGTATATCCCACTTGAGTTCAGATAACACCTCAAGAACAGATTTAAAGCATTAGACACAAATGATAGAAGATCAGACAAATTGTGGCAGGATATCAAAGATATCATTCATGAAGAAAGCAAAAGGTTATTAAAAAGACAGGGAAAAAAGAAAAGATCAAATTACATGTCAAAAGAGACCCTGATACTTGCCCTTGAACATCAAGCAGCTAAACTAAAAGGAAGACATGATGAAGTTAAGGAATTAAACAGATTTCAAAAGGCTGCCCGAGAAGACAGAAACAAATATTATAATGACATGTACAAAGAGCTGAGACAGAAGACCAAAACGGAAGAACATGCTCTGTGTTTCTCAAGCTTAAGGAAGTGAAGAAAAATTCAAGCCTTGAGTGGCAATAGTGAAAGATTCTACAGGGAAAATATTAAATGATATGGGAAACATCAAAAGAAGATGGATGGAATACACAGAGGCTATTGTCTAGCTTACCTTGTTCAAAGTTTTTCCATTATCTAGCATCTCAATAATAAAGCTATGTTGAAATCTCCCTATGATGATGATTTTTCCATTTTTACTTTCATTTTAATTAGCTTTTCCATGTTTGTTATGAAGCAGTTTTCTAGGTTTATGTTGTTAAAACTTTAAAAAGCTTGAATAGTTGAACTTATCTTTATATGGTGATCTTTTTAAAAAAATACAAATAACTTTTTCAAGACTAAAAATAGCTGCTCAACCATGATTCGCTCAATTTTTTACCTATTATAGTATTGAAAAATTTTAAGTTTCTACCATTTAACTTAATGCTTTATATGTCTCATTTATTCTAATTTTCATTTTAATTTTTTTACTGATTTTGTTTTTTTGGATTTTTTCTCATTGTATATTTTTCTCTACTAGTTTGTGCTAGTTTGGAAGTTGTATGCCCTATTTGTTTTTTTTGAGTGTTTATTCTTGAAGTTTGCAATTTATGTTTAACAATGCCCCTCCCTCTTTCCTAACTTCCATTTCAAACAAGGAATTTAGCACATCTTCATCTCAATCAATATTTCTTGTGGTTTAGCTACACTTACATATATTCCAAGGTGCAAAAAAAGTATACTCATTTTAAGTAAGTTTATCTATGTTTTACTTTTCAAAGTTGCATTGAATTATGGTAGCGATGTATAGTATGGTGTCATCTCAAAAGATGATGCTAATCAAATGAATGCTAGTACTGTCATGCAACAGGCAGGACAGTCAAAGATAATGGCAGATGCAGTTGTCATTTGTAGAGCGTGAGACCATTTTGAAATGGTATTTGAAATGTGAAAACACTGTGGAAGTACAACAACAATGGAAGCATGAGTATGCAACAGAACCACCAATATGCCTAGCAATTGCATGCATTCATGAATTTGAGATGAATGATACTGTGTGTGATGTGCACAAGGGAAGATCCAGGAGGCATTGCACAGCAACAGGTCCTGCTTCTTCTGCTACAGTAGCCATTTTGAGCCCTTTTTGTAATTGCAGAAGTCAAGAGTACTTTGTATTCATCTATTGTTTTCAGTATATACTGAGTATTATAATTTTAATACAGCTTTTTTCTTTCTTAAAATGTATATATACATTTTAACATATATACCCAGTCATTCAGTATTCATTCCTTCTTGCCTTCACACCATCTTTCTGAGTTTGTTTTTTTTTCCTTTTGAACTTAGTTGAGGTCGATTACCAGGTGGTTCTTTTTCTTTCTTTTCTTTTCCTCTTTTCTTTTCTTTTTACTTTTCCTTTTGTATTTTCCTACAAAGACAATGTGGATCTAGGCTTTGTGTGTGTGTGTGTGTGTGTGTGTGTGTGTGTGTGTGTGTGTGTGGTACTAGGGGTTGAACCCAGGGCCTTGTGCTTGCATGCTCGGGAAGTGCTGGACCGCTGAGCTGCACCCTCAGCCCATTTTCTTACTTTTTGAGACAGGATCTCGCTAAATTACACAGACTGCCTCTGGTCCTGAACTTGTGATCCTCCTGCCTCCGCCTCCCAAGCCTCAGGGATTACAGGTGTGCACCACTGCGCCTGGCTCGATCTAGGCTTATTTTTAAGAAAATTTTGTTCTTAAGTGATAGATTTGATGGCTCTACAATTCTAGGTTCTTAGCTTCTAGGTTGTTATTTTTCAGCAAACTCTGGATATATGTATTATTCTGTTGTTCTTTAGCATGCATTGTTCATATTGCCTTATGTATCATTCCTTCCTCCAAGCTGTTGTACAAGTGTAATATTGTAAATTGGAAAATACTCACTTCAATCTTCTTGTTTTCCATTTTATTAGGATATTTCTAGGTATGTATTTCTATGTATTCTGCTTTGGTTTTACTGGGTTTCAAACTATGAGACTCAGATCTATTTATTTATTTATTTATTTATTTATATTAATTTTTTGCGGTACTGGGGGGTTGAACCCAGGGTCTCGGCGCTGGACCACTGAGCTACACCCCAGCCCATTCTTTTTACTTTATTTGAGACAGGGTCTCACTAAATTATGCAGACTGCCTCTGGTCTCAAACTTGCAACCCTCCTGCCTCCGCCTCCCGAGCCGCTGGGATTACAGGCGTGCGCCACCACCCCAGTTTTTCTTTCCTTCTTTCTTTCTCTCTCTCTCTCTCTCTCTCTCTCTCTCTCGCTCGCTCGCTCGCTCTCTCTTTCTCTCTCTCTCTCTCTCTTTCTTTCTTTCTTTCTTCTTTTCTTTCTTTCATACTGAGGAGATTGAACCAAAGGCCTCACACATACTAGGCTAGTGTTCTACCACTGAACTTCAGCCCCAGTCCCATTTTAATTTTTTGTCTTGAGACACAGGTTGCCTCTGGCCTTGAATTTACAATCCTCCTGCCTCTACTTCCTGAGTTACTGGGATTGCAGGGGTATGCCTCCACACCTGGTTTATTGTCTGTATCTTAGACTTCAATTAGACCATTTTATTTGAAATTCCTTATTTCTTAAATTTCCTTTTTATTTTTCATATTCCTCTCATATCCCTCTTACATTCTGGTACTTTTCTCAGCTTTCTTTCTTGCCTCTTTAGTTCTCTGCCAAATGTATTTAATATGTTGTTAAACCATCCAAAGATGGTTTTATTAGTATTATTATTAGCAGTATTATTACTGTTATTACTATTGCAAAATTATGTTAACTGTTAATATTCTTGTTCTTGAATTCAGTGATGAATTTCCAAAGGTTTATTATATTTTTAAGATAAAAAGGTGTTCTTAATCAAATGACTGTTACATCTCATGAGTGAAGGTTTATGACCAGGCCATCTTTGTGTACCTAATTTCCAATAAGAATGTTTTCAAACATCCTCAGGTGGTATAAATAGTTGTTCACATTTAAAATATCTACTTCATATTTCTCAAATAGTAATTTCTTTTTTTGTGGTACTGGGGGTTGAACCCAGGGCCTCACGCTTGCATGCTCTGCAAGTGCTGGACCACTAAGCTGCACCCCCACTCCATTTCTTTACTTTCTGAAACAGTTATGCAGACTGCCTCTGGTCTCGAACTTGTGATCCTCCTGCTTCCACCTCCTGAGCCACTGGGATTACAGGTGTGTGCCACCATACCTGGCTTTCAAGTAGTAATTTTGTATTACAGATTATTTTTTCAGTACTGTGGGGCCGAACCCAGGGCCTCATACCTAGTTTTTGCAATTGCTCTCCCACTGAGCTGCAGCCCCAACTCCATTTTTATTTTTTATCTTGAGACAGGATCTTGCTTAGTTACACAGGCTCCTTTTAGCCTCATACTTGTGATCCTCCTGTCTCTGCCTTATGAGTTACTGAGAATACAGGCATGCACCACCACACCAAGCTATATTATGAATCTTAATTCAACTTATGAAGCTCCTGAATTATCTGAATCTGTTGTTTGTTTTTTAATGCTATTTGTTACTTGTGTGGCTTGTAACTAAAAAGGAAAAAAGTGGATAAATTGGACTGCTTAAAATCAAGAACTTATTTATCAAAAAGAAAAGTCATTAAAGTGAAAGTCATGACTACAGTAAAAGAAGATATTTACATGCATATATGTGGACAAGTAAAATATCAAACGTTTATAAAAATGTACAAATCAGTATGAAAATTACAAGCTAGTTTGTAATTGGGCATATATTGTAACATATACTTTACAAAAGAGGATACCCAAATTGTCAATAAACCTATGATAAGAGGCTCAACCTCATAACAATTCTGAGAAATTTAAATTTAATTAAAATTAAAATGAAACATTAGATATTGTGACATATTCATCATGATGGCTAAATTAAAATGACTAGCAATACCAGGTATAAGCAAGCATGTGGAATTTCCATACATTGTTGTTGAGAGTGCAAACTGGTATAACCTCTTTAGAAAAGAGTTTGGCCACATCTACTGAAGCTAAATATGTGTGCACCCTATGGCCCTGCAATCCCACTTGCAACAGAAGTGCTTACATATATACACTAAAAAAAAAAGAAAAGAAAAAGAAAAGAAAGAAAGAAAAAAAAAAAAAAGAAAACATGCATAGAGAATCTTCATAGTAGCATTTTCCTGTCAGGAATCTTCATAATAGTATTGCCCAGTAAAGGCTCGAAGAATCCATCACCATTAAAATGGAAAAGGAGATTGTGGCATATTCATATAGTGGAGAGATGAAAATGAAACAAGTGTTAGGAGATAGACAACATGGATTAATCTCAAGACATAATGTTGAGTGGGAAAGAAGCCAGATATAAGAATATCTGCTGAATATCTCATTTATATAAAGTTAAGCAATGGGCAATACTGATTTATGTTGTTAAGACTTAGAATATTGATTATCCTTGAGAAGGGGGCACTGACTGGGAGAAAGAAAAATCGAGTGGGTTTCTGCAACCCTTGTAATGTACCTGTGTACTTTAATGTACATATATGTATGATATATACATATATACATACACACACATGTTGTTAGGTGCAGTTGAGTTGGATCCAGCTCCTAGCAACCCTATGTACAATAGAATGAAACATTTTCCAACACTGCCACACAGCCAAAGGAAGTCCCAGGGACTTTGCCCTATTCCTATCATTAAAGTCAACTCTACTTTGAGGAGGCAATTCTTTCCCAGTAATTTCTTGAATGCATTCTAGCCTAGGCAGCTCATTTTCTGGCACTGTATCTGACAGTGTTTCTCTGCTATTCATAGGGTTTTCAATGGCTAATTGTTTTGAGAGTGGGCTGCTGGGTCCTTCTCCCTAGTCTGTCTTGGTCTGGAAGCTCAACTGAAACCTGTCAATCATGGGTGGCCCTGCTGGTATCTGAAATATTGATGGCATAGCTTTCAGCATCACAGCAACAGACAAGCTACCACAGAACAACTAGCTGACAGATACATGGGGATACACACACACACACACACACACACACACACACACACACGCACACAATGGTCCCTTGGCACTTGACCACAATCCATTCTGAAAGACTGGTTGAGTGCCAATTAGTTTGACTGCTGAGCACGTTTTTCCCATAAGAAATGGTGTAAATGTATTTGCTGGTTCTGCATCATACTGAATGGCTAATTCAGACATATATATGCCACTCACATACTTAGCAATAAATTATTTTTAAAATTCAGTTGCTATTTTTTCTGTTTTCCTCTTTCCTTTCCTTTTAGTGCTAGAAAGTTTCTTGGGTGCCACCATGACAGTTTGTCATATGAACGAATGTGTATGTGAACAAACAAACATGAGATGGTGAACACAATACCGGGACAGGTCTTTACTGCTTGAAATCCATGCGCAAAATCACACTTTCCTCTTTGTTTTACCTGGAAGCCTCATGGGTAAGTGTGGCATCCAGTGCAGGTTTTAGAGTTGTGGTTGAGTGCTGAGCACGTGTTTGGTTGAGCACTGAACCAGAATCCCCCCCCAAAATCTTGGTTGAGGACTGAAATGGTTGAGCATGGAGCAGTTTGAGTGCTGAGGTACCACTGTACATATTTTGATAAGAAGCTTCCTTCAAAAAATAATTGGCATAGTCTTGGTTCTATTGCTTGAAATGAACACATTAAAAATTTGTTTACAATTTTTAATAGAGCTAAAAGTGGCCTTTGTAGGGATATCCCATGTACCATTTACTACAGCTAGTTAGGGTACTAATTATGGTGTGTTCACTGTTTTATTAAATCTTCATTAGAAATTAGGTCTAATTTGCTTATCAAAAATTAAACTGAGAAAAACTAACTTATTTATCCAAGATCACACAAGTAGTAGCATAGCTGAGCTATCTTTCCCTGACAATATTTAATGCTCCAAATTAAATTTTAGAACTGAAGGCATTTGCCATTTGGGAAAAGTAGGAAGGGAGAGAATGCTGATCGCAAATCATGATTTGATGGTCCGGGAGACACAGACAAGTTCTTTTACCTAAGTCTTTGTACTTACTAACTATACTATAAATTACCTCTGATAAACAGAGGAATGCTACTTTGTCCCTCTGACATTTTGAGCTTTGAATAGTTAGGACAAAGTAATAAACAACTACAATAATACTAAATATTTTACTTATGTTCACTGGAATTGCTTTCTCAATAAAATGCTTGGGAAAGGAGCATTATTCTGTCTATATCTACTGTTGATCAAATAATTCCACCTAATAACTGGGCTTCTGAGGCTGTGATAAATAATTCACTACTATTTGTCTTTTGATGCCTTATTCAGGGAAGCAAACGGCCTAACACTCTAAAAGGAGTCTCTTTCTTTACTATGAAACATATTGTCTGACATTACATTAAGTACTTGAAAATACTGTAACCATTGATACATGGTTGTTGTTAAAGTACCTTAGAATCAGTGAAATAAATTAATAAACAGGCAACCCAGTTTTAGGCAAGATCTTCTCATGGTTTTCTAGTTAAGTAAAAATAAATTAGCTCTCTCAGCAGGGGAAAGCCATAGATTGTGTGAGATTCTTTTGACAAAGAAGAACTTCACTCTCATTATTAATTTAATTTGCATGTACTTCTAGAGAAGTCATTTATCACCTTACTCTGCATATACCTTAGATAATATTTATGCTTATATATAGGCTTTTAGTAAGCTGATGTATTGCTACTATTCAGGGGAAATCAATCCATAACCAGTTACAATGGGAAACAACTAAAGGAAAATTTTGACAAGAAATTTAGTATAACTCCTCTTACATATCATCTTAGGGACCATTTCATCAGCGCTAGAATCAATGTTTGAGAACAAAGAAGCTTCCATGGTATTTTATCCTTTCCTTGTGTTACTTATGATGTCCTGAGTGTCTCTTTGATTCACAAAATGCATGCTGTTATCAGTAGGCTGACTGAATTTTCAACAGTCAAGAGCTTGGGGAACTGAGAAAACTTTAAAGAAAAAAAAATAAGACTAAAGCTTATTTGCCTTGCAGAATCTGAGCAATATTACTGATGTAAGCACAAACAAAGATATGAATATAAATATTCTTAGCTTCTAAATGGATGTGATGAGAAAATAATTCAATCAGAAAAGGAGATCTGGTCTGTCATCTTGCTACTAACTTTCCACCCCTAACAAGACTTGCTGTTGTGCAGGGGCTTCCTCTTTCTTGCTCTCTTCATATCTTTGTGAGCATCATGTTGATCTCTGCTTAAAGGACAGAAGGGTCTAGTCTTTATGAGATATCTAGTGACTTTGTCTCCTCTCCTATGTAGACTGTGTCCTCTGTAATTAGTTTTGATTGGGCAAGTGACTGAGCTAGGTCAATTACTCTAGACCTTTTGTCCACTGTTAATCAATATTGTTGCTGAATGCAGCTTTTTTCATCATCAGGTTTACTTAAACTATGGCATAATAATGAATAAATAACCTATGTCTCTAGGAAGTTATGGTATCTAATACTGAATGGATTTATTACATTTGATAGATTAAAGTGGGAAAGAATGAGAAAGCAAGTCCAATATTGTTGAATATTAGTTTCTCAAGACACTAATGAGTATAGGAGCCCGTGTATTCTTTTTTATTTCAGTTCTGAAGAGGGTTTGAATAAGAGTTCTGTTACAATCAGTAGAGTCCTGACCAATGAGAAGAAATAATATTATTCCTCTATGTCGACAGACATTCAGCAGTCATTAGGAGCAGTTCCCAGGGTAGCTTAACCAGAAGATCTGGGTGCAAATAATCTGAGGGGACAGATTTGAATCTTTTTCTTTTTCTTCTCTCTCTCTCTCCTTCTTTCATGAGATAGAGTCTCACTACATAGCTCAGTCTGTCGAACTCATTATGTTGCCCAGGCTGGTCTTAAACTCATGGGCTTGCCTTTAGAGTTCCGGGGTTATAGGCGTGTGCCTATAATCTACCAGATTTGGGTCTTTAATAAAAGCATAATGTGCTAAATTTGGACACTTCAGATTGGAATTGACAATGTTTTCCTTCGGGTTTGAGAATTTCCCTAAATCAGAGTTGTTGTTGTTAGGTGCCGTCGAGTAGGTATCTGATTTATAGCGACCTCATAGGGTTTTCAATGGCTGACTGTTTCGGGATTGCCTTGGGAGGGGATTGCCAGGCCCTTCTCCCATTTTTGTGGTGCTGGGAATTGAACTCAGGACCTCAGAGACTGCAGCACAGCGCTCTACCCACTGAGCTAAATCCCAGCCCAAAATCAGAGTTAGCAAATCTCAAATATCAGGAGGCTAGGATAATTAATAGCAGAAGTGAGACATCATAACTTCTTCCTTTCTTTGGAAAAGAACTGCTTTCCCTTGTCTCTGTTCTTGTTGCCAGCACAGGTCTGTAGAAAAGTATCTTCTTTGATTTATCATGGAGCTCATTATTTTAGTTAGCATTCCCTGATGCTCCTGAAAGAAGCTTTTAAAATTCTCCTTCATAATTAACTAGAACATATTGGTTCATGGCTTGTAAGTTTTACATCTTGTTCTCTTTATTATTTTCATCTTCCACCTGAAGTTTAAGTAAAGATGCATTCCCTAATTTTATTCTTCTATTCAGTGATAAAACAGTTTAGACTAATGAACTGATTGAATTCTGGAAGAATTTCAAACCTCCAGAACTCTCTTATGTCTGTTTTCTTCCACAGATGATCATATTTATCCAATCTCAGCATTCGGGATGTGAGTCTGAAAACAGTACCTCTAGAAAATCTGATGTCTTGATAGTAATAAGACTGGTGGGTGGCATTTAGTGATTGTGATTTTGTCTTTTATCTAGCATTTGGTTTTAGACACATCCATGGTTTCATTGGTCATTCCAATATCTGCCCCTTTGGTGTTCTTTTTTCTTCTTCTTCTTTCTACATGACAAAAAATTGCCTGTGTTAGAAAATGCCATAGGTAGCAATGGCTTCTGAGCTCCTTGCTGCCATTTGAGTAAGTAATGCTTTTTTAATAAAAAGATTGTGTAATTTAAAGGTCACATTATAATGACTCACTTTAGTCTTCAATGTGGTCAGCCATTAAAGATGGAGTTAGCAGTGAGATATGGATAAAAAAATCCACAATTCTGCTTTTCATCTGTTCCCCCTGGCAACACTTCCTGAGAACAGTGTGAACCAAATTCCAAGACTAAATAGCCAATTGCATAATTCACTTTCCAGCATGCTGAGAACTAGTGAGTGAAGAAAATTAAAGCTCTGATGGTTTCCTATGAAAGACTTAATAAATTATTTTCTAGTACAAAACTGAAGTTGAAAATAGATGTTATGATTTTTTAAAAAATACTTGTACCAGGTTTAGAACTAGGACAAAAATATTCAAAATTATGGTGGCATTGACACTAACCCAATAAATTTAAATATAATTGAATATATATGTATATATATATATATTTCAGTATTTGGGGGTGTTGAACACAGCGCTTCATGCATGCTAGGCAATTGCTCTACTACTGAGTCATGCCCCCAGTCCTTGTTTTAAAAAATTTAAACATTCACTGTATCTTTTGACCACACTTCATATCTTCCTAGGAGGGCTGTTGCAAATCTTATCCATACAGGGTAGGCAGGACTTTTTAGAGGATATGATAGGCATTGGTACAATTAAATAAACTATCCTTAGAGAATGAAATTCCATTGACTCATACAGACAAGGGAACCCTAAGATTTAATGTAGGAGAATGCTCTACTCATAACTACCCACCACTGTATATCCTGTAGCTTCAGCTTATATGCTGCATACTTACTTAGGGGAAAGCACAAAAAAGAAATTGAGTAAAAATGTGGAGTAATAGAATTAGTGTTGGTGCAACTATTAAGATTTAGTGGCACAGTTTTATAGCATGGCAGGCAGGATGGAAATGGTCCTCCTTCTGCTTATCTACTAATGTTGTCCAATTGTCCATCTTCTCATTGGGAAGGTCTCCTGGGCACTAAACAGTTCTACCTGTCCTATGCAGCTTCTGGCCACAGAGCTGAAAATCTCAGCATCAAAGTCACATTGCCTCTTCACTTTGAGACATTTTATCTTTACATGTAGACAATCAAATCAAACATACGTAATTGTGCTTAAAGTAGATATTGTTGTTGTTAGGTGTATCAGTTCCAATTCATAGCGACCCTGTGTACAACAGATGAAATACTACCCAGCATGGTGCTGTGCCCAGCACTATTGTCAGTGCTTCTCTGCTATTCATAGGGTTTTCAGTGGCTGACTGTTTTGGGAGTGGGCTGCCATGTTCTTCTCTCAAGTCTACAACACTTGGTATTCCCAGGTGGTTTCCTATCAGTGACTAACCAGGCCTGATCATGCTTAGTTTCCAAGATCAGATGGGATCAGATACCAGGATGGCAAGGCTGTAGGCATTAGACTTTAGATATTAGAATCCACTAATCAAATGAATGTCTACCTGTGAGATCTACTAATAAAATTTCCCAGCATGGCTCTAAGGCACAGAACTGACAAGTTACAATCTGAGTGAAGTGAAAGGGGTGATAATGTCTGAAACATGGAGAAAGACAAATCACTGTGGCCTCTGGCCTGTCTAGGGCGACACAAGAGGGCATTAAAGATAAGCCATGGCCCTGTGCTTACCTTGAAAGTTACTAGGAACTCAGCATTCTCTCTTGTAAAATGGGGCAAATAATAATTATATTTATCTCACATGATGTTAAAAATATTTAATAAGATACTGGCCACAAACCATAGTTCCTCGGCAGAACCATAGATGTTCAATGTGTGTTAGCTAATACTACTATTACTATCATAATCACCACTATTGTTGCTGTTTTTGATGTTGGTTTTATTACAAGAGGAACTATGGATATTTTGAGAAAGGACTGTGATGTAGGCAACTTGACTGATTTCCCAGGTTTGCTTCCCCCGGGTTTATTCTGCTAGAACAATATTGTCTGTTTGGAAAGTGTTTGAGGTAGGTTAAAAAAGTTGGAACCACGGTAATTTTAGAGAAGATGAAAAAGAGAAAATTCTACCACAGGGAAATGAACTACTGCTCTTAAAGCAAGGTCCATGTAATGCTAGAAGATTTGCAGCTGTATTTTTTCCCTTATCACTACAAGAGTATAACATATTATTGTTGTTTTTGTTGTTGTTGTTATGTGCTATTGAGTCAGGTCCAACTCACAGCCACCCTATATACAACAGAATGAAACACTCTCCAACACTGTGCCATGACTGGCACTATTGTCAGTGCCTCTTTGCTACTCATAAAGTTTTCAATGGCAGATTGTTCCAGAGTGGATTGCCAGGTCCTTCTCCCTAGCCTGTAGCTCCTGGTATTCCCAAGTGGTCATCCACCTAAGGGCTAACCGGGCTGACCCTGCTTAGCTTCTGAGATCAGATAGGATCAGATGGTAGGGCGCTATGGTTGCACACTATAATATATTATAAATATCAAAATATCTGAATTCTCTACCTGGACCAAATAAACATGCATTTCTGTTGCCAGAAGTGTTTCTTTTTCCTTGAATTATGAAAACCACAATTAACATTAACATCTCACTGTGAATACTATATGTGCTTAATCACATTCTGCTGGTCTCCTCAGTACCTAACCATCCAGATAAAAGGTAAAGTACTCAGTCTGTGCTTTCTTACAAAAATCCAAATGTCCACTTATGTGGAAGCACTGTTTCGTGTTCCTGTGAAGCCTTAGCATTTAGATGCCGGGGAAGGGGGTTCTCCTCTTGTTCTTGTGCAGAGAACAGCACAAACTCAGCTAGAATTTAGACCTTGAGTCCAACAGAAGCCAGTTAGCTTCCATATTCAGAGGGTCTGCAACAGAAACCATATTGATATATACAGAATTTACATATGCATCAAAGTGCAGCATGGGAAAATGAATGCACCTTACACAGTCACGTGGACTTAGATTTAACTTTCACATACACTTACCAAGTATGTGAAATCTGTCAGGCTATCATAGCTTTTGAGTCTCATTTGTCTCACCTGCTTCTTCTTGACAGGTGCCACCAAGTCATGCCTGACTCATAGTGACTCTCATAGGGTTTTCAATGGCTGATTGTTTGGGGATTGCTTTAGGAGTTGGCCGGGGTTTAGCTTAGTTGGTAGAGTACTTGCTCTGCACTCTCTGAGGCCCCTGGTTCCATTTCAGCCCTGCAAAAATGGGAGAAGGACATGGCAATCCACTCCTGTGGCAATCTTGAAACAATCAGCCATAAAAAACTCTATGAGGGTCGCTGTGAGTTGTCAGACCCTACTCTGATGGCACCTAACATTCTCACCTGCAAAACACACAGCAGATAATCTCTGCTGTGGCCAGGGGACATATGGCTCATATGAAAGCACTGTGATGTCCATGTAGAACCCAAGGTGGACTGGGGTGAAGAGCATATTTTCCTCACAGAAAGGGGATCTAGTACAGACATGGTAAGTACTCCAATATATGTCTCTTATGCACTATGAATTTAAAACATTTAAAACATTTACTGGTGAAGACCAAAGATCATAGCCTTCAGTATGGGTTGAGACTAAACATCAACAAAACAAAAATCCTTATGACTGGGTCAGTATGTAACTTCACAATAGATGGAGAAAAGGTTGAGGTTGTCCAAGATTTTGCTTTGCTTGTCTCTATAATCAACATCTGTGGAAGCAGCAGTCAAGAAATCAAAAGACACATTACTCTAGGAAAAGCTGTGGCAAAAGATCTCTTTAGAGTATTGAAAAGCAAAGATGTCACATTGAAGACGAAGGTGCGTCTGACTCATACCATGGTATTTTCAGTGGCATCATATGGTTGTGAAACCTGGACATTGAACAAGGGAGACAGGAAAAGAATTGTTGCTTTTGAATTATGGTGCTGGAGACGTCTATTGAATATACCATGGACTGCCAAAAGAACAAACAAATCTCTCCTAGAAGAAGTGCAACCAGAGTGCTCCTTGGAAGCAAGAATGGACAGACTGCATCTTATATATTCAGGACATGTAGTCAGGAGAGATTAATCCCTGGAGAAAGACATCATGTTTGGGAGAGTGGCAGGTCACGCAAAATAGGAAAACCCTCCATCAGATGGATTGACGCAATGTCTGCAACAGTGGGCTTAAACATAAATAAGATTGTGTGCCGGGCACAGAATTGGGAAGTGTTTCAATCTGCTGTACATAGGGTCCCTATGAGTCAGACTCAACTTGATGGCACCTAACAATAAAAACAACATGCACTAGGCTCAACAATTCTATTTCTAGAATTTTACCTACACACATACATTCACATGCATGCAAAAATGCTCATATAGTCATCATTAAGGTCTTATTATTATTATTTTTTTTTTACTATTCCCAATAATCTTTATTTGTTAAGGTAGTTACAAGGTAACATCCTGTGTTATGCTTCTTCATGAAGAACTGACTGTCATTTCTTTTTTTTTTTTATTAGAAATTTTTAATGTACATCATAATGTGATTCATTTTGACATGCTTTTCGTTGTGACAATTTTCATATATGCAATTTGATAAGCATTATTCATATAGGTTACCCCTTACCCTCCTCTATGTTTCCCCCCTCCCCCCTTCCTATCTAAGTTTCCCATCCAAGTCTTCTCTATCTTTTACT